>RJWM01010772.1:0-61165 GCA_004363535.1 Dasyprocta punctata
CTCTCCTCGCCTCTCCTCTCCTCTCCTCTCTTTCATTTTGATTTTCCTAACAATTGACACTAACCTCTTTGAGTCACCAGGTGGAGCACAAAAGATAGGCTGTTTGTACAAATATACACAGATTCTCCATTCAACCTAAGAAAAGAGAAAGCCAGTCAGAAGTTCTTAAAGAAATTCTTTATGCCTTCCTTCGATTTTTCTCTGGGACACTGTCAGATTTCCCTCAAGAAGGGTCCAGACACTTAATTATCTGTTGAGCAGACTGAAACACATCTCTAAGCTCAGTTTTGATTCCAGCTGAGTCCTCTGAGCCCTAAGTCCCTTGGGGCTCTCTTCATCTGTTTACCTTTGCGTTGGTTACTCTTGGTAGCAAACCTTCAGGTAAAGAAAGGGAAAGCTTCCACAGAAGCTAGCTGAATAAAGAAACTGGCTGTTTACACTGGGACCCATTCCCTAGAGGTAGATCTGGCCCTAGAGAGAGGGGGAATAGCATGGAGAGAGAGAGAAAGAGAGAGAGAGAGGAGAGAGAGAGAGCATGAAAGGGAGAAGAGAGGAGAAAGGAAAGAGATAATATAAGTAATGAGCACAGTGCCTTCTACCTTACATTAAGAAGTTTTTAAAACACTGATGACATCGTAGAAAAGGGACCCCAGGTACCATCTGCCTCTCATAACACTGAGGGGTATTCTGGAAATGCTGGGAAGCCAGCACTGCCCTCTTTCATTTCGTTTCTTCTCTCTCCAGCTCATCTTCTGCGGCTGGATGCAGGTGCAGAACCCCCTCGCAGGGCCCCAGGAGCTTGCACTCTTAGCCAGCAGAGCCAGTAGCCCTCCCCCTCCAGCAGAGCCAGGCTTCCTCTCCTTGCAACGACAAGCAGAAACACCAAAACGGCACCCAGGATTTGGAGGCAGATTTATTTACATTGATGGGCGCTGATCGGGGTCATTCCCAAAATATTAGATCCTGATTTCTGGTGGTCTAGGGCTTTTACATGACGCACAAGCAGGAGATACCAAGCTGGTACAAAGGTGAGACAGAACAGCCTGGCAGTTCTGATGAGCTAGCAGGGTGAGGTCACCGATTGCAAGGGTAGATTAATGATCATCAGGTCACAAAGCTTGGTACAAGGGTACAGGCAGGCATTTCGTATGTTCAGTTATGTCCTCATGGTTACAGGGGTCAATAAAGTACTTCTAAGGCTGTGAAGCAGTTACAGAGCTTGGCGGCTTTAAAAAAACAAAGTATTAAAAGAACAATTTCTCTCGCACAGTTTTTCACTTTCATCCTGAACAGGTGCCATCGGTCACATGTGAGTAAACATGAGGAAAGCCAACACTGCTTTGCTGTCCCAGACCATATCACAGTTTAAGACCCCAAAACATCCTAGAGTCTTGGCCAAAAATATTGGGCTAGGAAAAAATATTCACTGGTGAGTGTTTCCAAACTCAAACAGCCAAAGTGGAAAAGAATTTTATGGCTCTGAGAATTGAATGATCTCTGAGTGAATATGACTTTGGTCCTAATGTGGTTCAGGAAGATGTCAAGAACACTTGAAGTCCTTCCAAAAACTCTAAAGGAAGGCTGGGATGCTATTACTAAAAGAAGCAAGAATGGTGTTGGGTTGCCACAAACTAATAAATATACACTGCGGTTAGTTTAATGTACATAGTATTTCCTGGGTGGGATTCTTTTTTCTTCTCTCCTTCTTTCTGGAGTCTGATATTTTTCATGTATAAAGCAATGGAAGGGAATAGTTGCAAATTATCTTCAAGAAAATTTGAAGACCATGCAGCATATGCGATAGAGTAACAGGAAGTGGCACTTTGCAGGGCAAGTGTTAAGTGTTTCTTTAAAATAGCAGACCCAGAGCCAGCCACTCTGACGGCTGCTTCTCCACCCACTGTCCCTCCTTTCACCCTCATGATCTGGGAGTTCCATCTTCCTAAGAGCAGAAGTGGATATAAAACACATGGCCAGCCACATCCCAAAGAGTGGAGGAAAGAAAGAGTTGAAAAGCAAGTGAGATGTTTGGAGATGAGGAGAGGATGTGAGGAACAGAGGCTGTAGCTAAAGCCCTGACCATGGGGAGAACGCCCTGAAGATCTCTGGCGAGGCAAGAACCACCCACAGAATGTGTGGGGACAGCTTACAAACCCAAGCAGTACTCCTAGCGCCTTAGCATCCTGTGAGCACAGTAATGACTGAAGTAAAGAATTTATGAAGTCCTCTTCAGGGTTGTGTTCATGCCTGTGAGTGCGTGTTTATCTGTAGATGCATGTGCGTACACGATTATGTGCATTTGTCTGTGAGGGGTGTGGGGGACCTGCACCTGATGAAGGAGGAAGGGCAGGTTTAGACTTCATTTCATTCCTGCATCACCTGGAGGACGAGGCGGCTCAAGCTGCGTGTACAGGGGCTGGGACTAAGGCTGTTCGGGCCATGTCCACAGTTATTTTTTATGTTTCTGAAGAATGATTGAGTCTTTTGACTCCACTTTTAAAGCCTTCTCAATATGAAGCTAAGGGGCCAGGGATTTAGCTTCATGGCACAAGTGCCTGCTTGGCAGGTGAGAGGTCGTGAGTTTGATCTCCGGTACAAACAAACAAACTGTATATATATAGAAGAAATACAAAGAAATACAAGAAATACTGAACCTGCCTGCAGGTCCTAAAAGAAACGGGGGTCTCGAGGAGAGGGCATGGAGATGGGGGAGGGCAAGGCTGGGGAGAGAGAAAGGAAGACAAGACGAGCAATCCCGATCAAGTCTTCGTTTATTGTGGAAATGTTCAAGGTTTATATAGAAACGGGAGTGGAAGCTGTCATCGTATGGGGGCGTGGACAGGCCGTCGTCATTTCCTGGCGGGACAGGGGAGGATCATGGGAAATGTAGGCTGACGCACCAGATGCCCACAGGCCAGAGAGGCGGGGCGGCAGCTGTGAAGCTTTACCGCTCTCTACAAAATACAAAGATAAATGAGACCAGACTCTGACCCCCAAAATTCAAGTGCATGCTCAGAAATTGCTAAAATTCTACAAATCAGAGGATGATACAGCATTGGACATTGTAGACAGCTCCTTCTCTCTGTCCTTGTCTCTCTCTTTGCTCTCTCTCTGTCTCTCACTAAAGTTGTCTAATTCTTTTCCATTATATATATACATATATATGTATATATACATTTTCCATCCTCATCTCTTTCTCTTACCTAATAATAGCTAACACCTTCATTTTCTCAGTGAATATTAATGAAGGGCTTATTGATGCCTGGCAGAGAGACAGGGAGGAAAGCTAACTGCTCCCGTTCATGCAGCATGAGCCCCGGGAACGCGAGCGAGGGAGCGGATGGTGGGGACGGGAAGAAGGGCAGGTCACCCTCCTCTCAGCCCAGCTCCTCTGGTGCACAGGGGAATGGCCTCGCATGACTGTCAGGACTAAAGGAGCGGAGTGTAGGACAGGCTCGTGTTATCTCCCGGCGCACAGTAGGTGCACAGTAACTACTTTCTTTCCATCAGCACCCTTACTGTCTACTTCAGAATAGAAACTCCTAGAGGTCAGAGACCACTGCATTTAATGGATGAGAAACATCCTCTAGTAATAGCTTCCGGCAGCAGCGATACATGTCAGTAACAAACATACTAATACCCAAAAGACTGACACAGACCCTTTGGCGTTTTAGGGCTCTTCCCCACGCTCTGTGTGTAAGGAAGCCTGCGTCCAGTTTGCATCAGTGTCATGAGGCACTGAACCTGGGTCTGGTCATCAGGGCAGTCACGGTGCAGGAGGCCGCATAATCCCTGATGAGGAGCAGAAGAGAGGGCAGAAAAGAAGAGGAGGGGAGGGAAGAGGAGGGAAGAGTGAAGGAGAAAGTTGGGGACACAGCCCCCAAATGAAGAGTCACACGTACCCCAGGCCTATCCCACTGCCCAACCCATGTTTAATGCTCTCTGCTCTGCTCTGGAAATTCTTACTACAGCACTTTTTAAACAAGGAGCCCGCGTGTTAATACTGCACTGCATAAGCTATCGTGCTGGTCCTCTGTTGGGAATGATTTGGGGCAAGCTTTCTGTCTGAAGAGAGTGTAACGCCCTTGGGGAGTCTGCCGAGCTCTCCGCAGCTCTGGAGGGGTTTCGGAGTTACCAGCTAGTGGGTCCTGTGCTAAAGCTGCAGACTGGGCCCCTCCGCAGGGCCCCGCAGCCCTGCACAGCTGCCGGGTGGGGTGGCAGCTGCACTCCCTTTCCTTCTGGCTACAGGAGCCCGTGACAGCCTCCTCCCCTTCACACCTGCAGGGAGCAGCCTCCAGTGTGCGCCCCGCCTCCAGCCCCAGCCCGGGGATGCCCGGACAGCACTCAACCTTGGTCTCTTAGTCTGACAATGCCTCCCGCCCCTGCTAGAGTCTGTGGGGAGCTTGGCGGGGAGTCTTTCCCTGAAGTTTAAGCTGGGGCAGAGGCGCTCTCTGGTTGAGAGGCCGCAGTGGTGGTGGTGTTCCTGCAGATCTCTGTCCTTCCCTCCCTCCCTCCCTCCCTCCTTCCATGCCCTCCTTCCCTCCTTCCTGAGATCACACAGCGTCAGCCCACAGTGCTGTGCGTTTGGCCCATTCTCCCCGGTCCTTTCCATCTTGTCAGCAACTGCAGGCTTCTTTTCGGAGGCCCTAAAAAGGCTGACAGATACAATAAATGGACAATTTTGAAACCCTTTGTCAGAGCTATACTTTGGGGGCAAACTGGGCCATAAATACCGATTTCTCATCCTCCTCACCGTTCACCAGGCCTCCATCCTCAGCTGTGACTGCCCCCATCTCCGGTCATCATGTGGCCGGCGGCTTCTTGGCCAGCGCAGTGTCGCAAGGTGATTTGCAGCCGTTCCTCGGTGCTCCACGGTGATTCCACACAGAGAGCCGGGCGTGATGCGCACCTCGGGGCACATGTTCGTCTCTAATTTAGTGCCTCAGTATCTGTAACAGCCGTATTGAACTCAAGCTGAGAAAAATCACCCTGGCCACCCTCTCCAGTTTTATGGAGTCTGATGGGATGGAGGATCACCCAATCAGTCACCAGGCAGAAATGACTATCTCGCTCCTTCCTTCTGTGGTGTCAGTAAGTGGCACCAAATATCCATCCTAGGAGACACATTCCAAACTGAGCTGTCCAGGGCTGTGAATAGAATGATAAATTCAGCACTGTCTCTGAAGGAAAGCATTCAAACCCAAGAGACACATTGTAGGATGCACCACACCCTTGAAAGCATTTAGACTTTTAAGAGTATTAACATTTCTTTTGTAACAGATTGTTCCACTCAGGGAAATTACAATTACTGTCATTTCTTGATACTGACAATGCAAATTACATATATTTTCTTCAGACATAGTATTTTAACTAAGTAGTGAACTAAGACAGCAAGACGTTCTAAATGCATTTCAAAGAGTAAGTTGTCTTCACGTTCTAAATCTGTATGCCTTTGTGAAAAGTTTCTCAGTGGCTTATGAAATGCCCTAACTCTGGAGGCAAGTCAGCAGTCTGGGCCTGAAATGTCCCTGCAGCCCTCATAATGAGGTCAAATTGGCAATTTGTAGAGCTGGGAGTAAGTTGTACTTTATAAAACATACTTCAAGTACTATGGTGAGACTGACAGATGTCACTGGATGGGGCATAAAGAATCCAGGCAAAGCATATACTAAATTGAAGATATTGATGTGAGCTTCACTAGAATTCTCACTCCACAAGATTTCAACAGCTATTATGTATCTTGACTACTTCTCTTGTTGCTGGGACAAAATACTCGACATCCACAAGTTAAAGGAGAAAAGGTTAATTTCAGCTCACAGTTTGTAGAGGTTTCAGTTCCTAGTTGACTGGCAGAGAGGCATCATAGAGGAGAAACAGTTCATGGTGCGGCTGGCAGCAAGCAGAAAGCAGTAGCAGCAGCAGCAGCAGCCACCTCCTTCCCTCTCTCTCTCTCTTTATATTCCATCCAAGCTATAAACCTACTGATTGGTGCCAGTCACACCCAGATTGGCACATCCTTAATTCCAGCATCACATCCTGAATCCACATTCACACACCCTATTCCAGCAAGCTCAAAACTTTCCACCTATGACCTCATGAGGCTTTAGGGGGATACCTAGATACAAGCCATGACACTATTCTAAAAATAAACAAGAAGACTTCTGCAGTACATACACTTGAGATTCTGTGGGGTAGGAAAATACCAAAAGGGTCCTCATATTGTAGGAATTCTCAGTGCATTTAATTTGCTAAGCTGTAAATATCCCAGGGTGACGGAGAACGTATTACAGGACACTTTCCAGACTTACAGGAACTTGGGAAATGTTTATGGGGGACATTTCAAGGCTGAAGGTATGTTAGTGGAAGGAAAGTTATGATGAGAGGGATGAGGTGAGACCCACTGTGTTGGCATTCTTATTGAAGCACTCAGTAGTCTAGGGCTCCCTGATGATGTGAGGTGGCATTTGGGGGAACCCCAGTTATTTTCCCTTTCCTTAGGGGGCATTTAATGGAGTACAGAGAACAGACTGGAGAAGAGGATACATAGCTCAGAGATCTAAAATACCAAGTTAACTTGTTTGTGTGCAGTAGACCTTTGAAGCTCCAATTGTCTTGAAAGGAAAGAATACCAAGCACCAACGTCAAGGGTTTTTATATATTTGGGAGACAGGACAATGGGGAACCACTGTATTGGAACACTGTGTCAGCAGCTGTGACTCTGCTGGGATCCTCCTGAGTGATAAGCTCCCTGGAGTCCAGTAATGCCTGAGTCCTGCCTTGCCAGTCGCTCACCTGCTGTCCTCCTTCATGAGGACCATGAGGGTCATGAGCATGTTCACTACCTAAGGAATAATGTCCATGAAGCTACTAGAATGGCGAGCTTGGCAAAAACCCGAGACCTCAGTGGAGCCTTCTGCTTCCATTTTCTTTCACAGATCTACATCCCAGCATCTCCTACTGTCCAACCACACTTAAGTAGGAAGGTGTTGCGAATAAGTGACAGAGAGAGACAGAGAGACAGAGAGAGAGAGAGAGAGAGAGAGAGAGAGAGACAGACAGACAGACAGACAGAGACAGAGAGACTGAGTGAGAGCCCTGGCTTAGTGTCCTCACCACTTGCTGGCCTGGACAGTAGTGTAAAAGGTTGGGGGAGGGTTGGGAGGTAAGCATCCCTTATGTAAGGCATAGATCCATCTGGTATAGCAACCCAGAAAATGTGGGTCAGGAGTGATGGAGCAAGGGAGTGATGAGAGGAAGGTTTGACCTCAGTCTCCTTGGTTGGAAGGTGTAGTGAGACCTCTGATATACTAGCCTGCTTGACTGGAGGTTGTACTGGCTCCATCCCAGTTTCCTTTTCCCATATCAGTATCCGAGGCTCTAGGAAGGGTCAGATGACAGTAACTGCCACCACCGCATTTGCCACCCCGTCTCATCCATCTGGAGGGAAGGGCATGGAATCATTAAAGGATCCTGCCTTGGGAACAAGACTGAGTGATACAAGGGGATGGAGCTGAGGCCACTGCCTTCTCATTTACCTACTAAACCCACCTAAAAATACCTCTTTTCAAGGAGCTGAGTGTGCAATTTGACCAGTAAATAGGTCAGAAATGGCTAGGATTAGCCATTTCCTTCACTCTTTTCTTTCTTTGGGTAGCTCAAGCCTTATCTGGTTTCTGCTTCTGAGAGGTTGATTTTGACTCAGATGCAAGGATCACAGACAGCACAGTGGCATAGCATTTTGAAAGGTCAAGGGCCTACTTATGTACCCTCCAGCACACTGGGCCGGCCTCAGAGGCACTGGGCTCTGCTCTCTTTCAAAACTCCTTTTCCTATTAAGAAATGTTTCCCTGTGTCTAACCTCACGCTCTTGCACTGCTTTTTGTGAAGACAAGAAACAGCTGGATATTGTCTCTCGGACAGTCTTCTGTTTGCTTAGTGATTCTGGGTCTGTCTTTCTTTAGGCTAAAGAAAATCAAATCCAGTGTTTTTAACCTTGTTTGGCAAATCTTCTTTTTCTTTCCTTTCACCATATTTGGGTGCATCCAATGATAGTTTCTTTACACTTGTTATTGAAATCCTTGGGAGGTCTTCCTGGACATGCCAAAATGCACATCACTGCCCAGACCTCAGATTCCCTGCCTAAGAATCACAAAGGCAGGATTGGCTTAGAGCCTGGGTAGGAGCTGCTATTCTTTTTGTTTTGCTTTGCTTTGTTTTGTTTTTGAGATAAGATCTCACTACATAGCTCAGGCTGGCCTTGAATGTACTCTTAAATAGCACAAATAAATTACAAGATCTTTGAGAAGCCCACCTTCAAGGTTCCTTTTCTTGGGGAGGGGCACCCATATTTGAGTGATTCAGAGCATCTAGACCGTCATGGACAGAGGAACACCTGGTCTAAATGAGGTCAAACAGATTTTTCTTCCCAGAATTTGAAAGTGAAACTCATTGACGAGGAGGTCAATCTCTGTGAGTGGCTGTAAATATGACATGAAAAGATACGGGTGCCAAATCGTGATGTGAATCCACAGAGGCACAGAGAAAGACGGTGTGCAGAGAGGTAGCTGAGGCACTCAACTCCAGTCATTTGAGATGAAACCAGCAGAGCTTTCTGGTGACTTTCTAAGCCCTGTGTTCCTGCGCTAGAGTGCTAGTCTGAGTCATGTCTGCCTAACCTTATCCTACGGAATGAGTTGCGTCTCCTCAGAACTCATGTTAAAACACTAGCACTCAGAGTGGACTCACATCTGAGACAGAACCTTTACAGAGGACACACAGGCTAAACAAGTCTGCAAGGGTGGCACCACAATATGACTAGGCTGCTGTTCCTATGAGAGACCCCAAAGTTCTCTGTCCCTTCTGTGAGGACACTGGGACAATGATTATCTACAAGCCAGGAAGAGGGTCCTCACCAGAAATCAAGCCTGGAAGCACTTAGATCCCAAAATGCTGTTGTCTAGAACATTAAAAAACTAAAATTCTGCTGCTTAAGCCATCCAGTCTGGGATACTTTGTTATGGAAGCCTAAGCAGACTACTATACCTAGCTACAGTGGATTTGCATCACTAGCCACCAAACGTGGCCTATGCAAACACAACAGCTTCACCATGGGAGACGACAGGACCACAGCCAAGGCCTTCTGTCTCTGTGGACCGCCTAGTATTCTACTTCACTTTTCTAAAAGGACATGTATCCTCTTGACTGCTAGAAATTGTTTTATTGATAACCTCTAGTAACACCTTTAATACTGTCTAAATTAAAAAGAGAAAGAAAAAATGATTCCAAATAAGTACCGAATGGCCTGCCATGGAAAAGTCCTCTCTATTCAATTCCTCCTCTAATAGGAAACAACAATAACAAAACTAATGTCTATTAACTAGTGCATTCACCAAATAACCTATGAAGTCATTACTACCATTGATTCATTTTACCTGTGAGGAAACTAATTCAGGAGAAGGCAGGCAACTTTTCTTAAATCACAGAGTTAATGAACACTGGAATCACGACCTAAGCCCAGGTAGCAAACGAAGCCCAAGATTTCAACCACATTGCTATACTTGAGTTGAAATAAAAGCTCCAGGCTTAAAGGCCAAAGTCTGGATCCTATCTGAGAAATAACCTGTAAACATCCATTTTTGTACCAGGTGGGTAAACTGATTAAGACTGCATCGGAAAGAGTAAACAAGGTAGGCTCCAGGGCTCTGGCTGTTTTGTAGATGAGTCTGGAATTTTAACTGAGTGGTGGGGGCAGAAGACATTGCCATCTATACATCTATTTCCCTCTTAAAGAGATTTCTGAATTATTCAGACATTCGTCCCTCCTCTAAGTAGTCCATGTGCCGGGCAAGGCTGATTCCACCCTCCCTAGCTTTAGGAAAATGATTCTCTTGACGCCTTTCTCTTTCTCTGTGTTCTTTCAGCTTTGTATCAAAAGGGAGAGAATTTGTCCGTGACGATACAGCAGGTGGGTTTGATACTCGGTTTTCCATGAGACTTCCTTTGTTCAGTCTTTCTAAGGGTAACCCCACCTTCTTCGCCAGTGTTTCCATATTTGACCCAGTGTGGGACAGTGAGATGTAAGGAGAGGCTTACTGGGAGCTTGTGAGATAGCTTGTCTTGGTCTTATGGGAGAAATTTCAGAAGAGATTCTCTCTTCTAACCTAGATGTTGCTGTTTCTGGATACTGGCAGATATTAGCTACTGCCACTAAATGCTGCATAGCAAAACTGCACAAAATCTTAGCAGAACATGGCAAGAAGCATTAGGTTAACTGATGTAGGCTCTGCACATTGGGGCACCTTGACCTTGTTTGGGCTCAAAAATGAGTCTGGGAGGTCAGCTGATCTATGTTGGGTACTATACTAAGTCTTCTATCTTTTGTTTTTCAAGACCAGAAAGCTGACCTATTTATGTTCTTACAAGGTAATGGCTGAGGTACAAAGGTACCTGTGGAATTAAACAAGCGTATTGCAAATCTAATCTTCTGCTAGCATTCCACTGGCCAAAGAAAGTCACATGACTAAGCTTAGGTTCATGCCCACTGTGTCTCCATCGCAGATCACACGGGCAGGCTCAGCATCAATGTGGTGGGAAAATGTGGCCCCGGGAGCAGTGGGGAGGGAGGCGGATATTCCGAGCAGCAATGTAACATAGCACAGGGCCATGACAGGTGTGAGAACCATAACAGCCCTCTCCTTTTCTACCGGAAGATAAAGCTAACACAGAGAAAGAGAGGGGCAGCAGAGGGAACCAGAGCCGGAGCCACCGGGCCATGTTAATCCAAAGCTTTTCCTGACCTCTGGACTTGCAGTGGTATTGGCCTGCTTTGACATTACTTGCTGCCATCATTTTCTTGATTCAGAGAACATTTCTGGGGACATTTAGGAGCAAAGGTCCAGTGGGAGGGATAAATGTAGAAAACTGGGGAAAAGTGTAAAGAGTTTGAGGGATCATCTTATTTCCAGGTGTTTTTGTCCTTGAAAACCAACTAAGAATTCACCGGATCACCCACTCACTGGGCAGCAGACCTATTGCTACTTGATTTTGTGTGATTTGAGTCATTCTCAGATCTGACCTTCCAGTTGGTATGGCAACAGCCTGACTGAACTGTGGTATTTGCTATGCACCACAAACTTTCCCCAACTAGGTAAGAAGCAGCAGTTCAGGGCCTGGGCGTTAAGGAGGAGGGTGGTTTCGTACTTGTGTCCCACTCCCCCACCAGGAATCTGTGCTTGAAAAACCTGCTAAAACCCCACATTTTTCCCCTGCTTACATTGATTAGGGTGGTTCCTGCTTTTCTGCAGAGCTCCCGTTCTCGTGGCAGGCAGCACTTACTTCTGTCTCCTGCACCTTACCACATATCCCTGACACCGCACAGATGGCAGGGGCAGTGAGTTAAAGAATTTGTAAAAGTCATATTAAAAGAATACTGGAAAAGAACAAAGGGATGTATCTCAGAATAAGAATCAGTCACTTAAAAAAGCACTGTACTTACAAAAGCTAACAGTACTTATGATTCAACCAAGAATTTTTTGATACCTTACAGTTTAAAAAATGAAGAAGCATCTGGTTTGTGTTTTTGGATATCTGCTTCTGTGTGGGACCCAATGTGTACATTACTCATTAATTCTTTCCAATAACCCTGGGACCATTTTGGGGAGAAAACTGAACTTTTCCAAGGTCTCAGTTGCTGAGGTATGTAACGGTTTTAGGATTTGAATAGGGAATTTGTGTGTGAGCCCATTTTATTTATGCAGCACTGTACAACCTTGAACAGAACAGACACTATACAGTTGTTACAAATGTAAACTTGCAGTAAATAAGTGAGCCATGGTCTCACCATCTACTGTTTTAGGATTTTGGCCTGATTGTTTCATTTTTCTGTGCTCCAGTTTCCTTATTCATAAATGGGAATAATCTATCTCATAGTGTAGTTTTTGTAATCAAATGAGATAATGTACATAATGCGTCTAGCACAATGTCTGATGCATAGTAAATTCCCAAGTGGTGACCATCGTGGTTACTTTTGTCTTGTTACTGAGACACAATACCCAATGCCCAAAATTAAGGAAGGAAAGGTTTATTTAGCTCACAGTTTGTAGAGGTTTCAGTCATACTCTCCTGGCTCCAAGGCAGGTGATGCATAGCAGAGGGCAGCAGGTCATGGCAGTGGAAAAGAGCAAAAGCAACAAGAGCAAAAATGAGGGAGACACAGAGAAGCCTCTTTCCCCTCCCTTATACTGTATGCAGGCTACTGGTACCAGGGCAGGTATAGCACTCATACCATAAACCCAGTATTGGACCATGAATCAATCACAAACTGTAGAAGACTACCCCATGCCTGCATGAGGCTTTGGGGGGACATCTAGATACAAACCATAACAATGAGTATTATTTTTAACATACAATGAATATCTTGCACAGTGCTGTCCAATGACATAGCTTCCAGCACCCCCCTCACTGTGGCTACTGATCACCTAAAAATGCGGCCAGTATAACTAAGAAATTAGTCTTCTATTTAATTTAATATTAATTAATTTCAGTTTAAATTTAGATAACCATCTATGTATGCCTGGTGTCTTCTTCCCTGGACTGAGGAAGTTTTGTATGCACCAGATGAAATTTGTATAAAATAGAATAAGCTGTGATTCCCACTTCTGGGAAGGTTATAGTTCAGTAGAGGAACAGATCAGTGAGCAGCCCATTGGTAGGCAGGGAAGTGATAATGACCGTGTGCCATAGACATGATAGTATGAGAACTTCAAGAGCAAGGAGATAATTCTGCCAGGTGATCAGAGAAGCTTCCTGGAGGTCATGACAGCCTTGAAAGATGAACAGAGATTCAACTTATTCATTATTTAGACATGTTGGTGGCTTTCTTTCCACTCCAGGCACAAGTTTAAGAGAGTATATAATCAAGTACCAAATGAAGAAAAAGTTCAGCAGAGGCACCTATGTTGGGTAGACTATTTAGCAAAGTCCTCTTGAAAAAGGTAGCATTCGAATTTGTCCCGTGAATCACAGATAGGACCTGGACGCTGCTGGGAGCTGAGGGAGGGCATTCCAAGTAAAGTGAGTGGCAGGAGTCCTAGTGGCACTGGTCTGAGGAGTAGCGAACTGTCAGACAAGGCCCTCTGAAGCAGAGGCCATGGACTTCTGACCAGCTGTAGCAAGCACCTGCTGGGACAAGGACATGGTGGAGAGGGTGAGTGTGTTTGGTGGAGTTTACTCTGTACTGATGGAGATTTGGGAGTCCCCTCTTGTGCATTGAGGAAGGTAGTGTGATAAATGTGCTCAAAGGGCATTTGGCACACAGAGGAGGAATATTTCTTTGGGAAGTGCCACAGAGGTGGGTAGCATTCAATGTGTAAAACGTTGCCTGGGATTCTGACCACCAGCATCTATTTCCTTCCCACAGTCTAATTTTACACTCTCACTTTCCTTTATTGGTGGAAAAAGATCACCTCTCCATGGGGCAAATATGGTCCCAGTGGTCTCTCTAGCATCTAGTTCTCACTTCAGTGGGAATTGACACCGTCTCTGAACTCAAGCATCAAGTATCAGGAAGGGTCGGTGGAGCACGGGTAGAGCAAAGTGCCTGCCTATGGCTTCTGGATGTTCTGAGTCTGATCTTCCAGCCTTGTGGAAATTCTGATTAACTTCCAGTACATCTCCTTTCATTGAAAGTTATCAGAATCTGTTTCTGTTGCTTACAATCAGGAACCTTGGCATCTGAAAATAATAAGCTTGGGTATGGATGTGCTTGGTAGTAGCCCTAAGTCTGCCCTAACTAGTCATCTTAGTGATGCGCCTTACTTTCTGGGCCTCACTTTCGTATCTTCATAGTGAGGGAACCACACTAGTGCTCTCTAAAGGAGCTTTCATGCACACATCCAGTCACATTCTGGGCTTAGGGCCATGGTTTTATTTCAGAGCAAGGCAACGAGAATGGAAGGAAAGGGTGACTGCAAGATCTATTTTATATACATAAGATGGTGGATGATCATATGGAAGAGGCAAAAGAGATGAGTAAGAGTGGACTCTGAGCTTCAGAATCTGAAGAAAAAGAATCTTTATTCTAAAACCATCCCAAAGTCACTTCTGCCATTCTAGTTTGTTAGTTTGCTTTCATTTGACCAAAGACTCAAAGTTTTCAACTGCCCACTTGCTCTCCCTTCTTTTTTATTCCTCTATGAATCATAATCAGCCAGATCCATCTATGGCTTGTCAGTTCCAAGATTTACAACTCACTGGTGATGGAGTCATTACTGGAATCTGGACTTCAAAGCTGAAGGAAAGGACATCTAGTGACAAACTGTCCATCCAGGGTTCTGATATCTGGCAGCAAGTGATAGTCTATTCCAGGTGCACCCACCTGCTTCTTCTCACACACAGCACGCCATAGTGCAGCTGTCCCCTTCCTTGCAAGGACTTTCTGCAAGAATCGATCCACCCTCTAAACACAAGTTGAGGCTGTCCACAGAGTAAGTGTGATAGAACCATGGTTTTTGTTCGATGCTACAATGCACAGAATCCGGGAAGACACACAAGTCTCAAGGTGCTCTCATCAGCTGGGCCTGGTGCGTTGTATCCAGGCTCCTACCATGCCATTCATTTGTCTTGGGGTCAATTACTGAGGATAAATACCCCCTCCATATTTTTCTGGATACCTCTATGCCAAAAATGGGTGCCCAAATGTGTTTGTTGGAGACTCTACTTTGCTTTGTTTAGGAGAGAGGACTTATTATACTCAAATTTTGCTTTCAGTCTTGATGTTGTGGCTCATTAAAAGCATAACTGTTTTTGGTTTGTCCCCAAAGTTTCACACAGTGGGAGCTATGTCCCCAGGGTAGTAGCATCAAGATGTTGGGACCTTAAAGAGATGGAGCCTAGTGGAAGACACTTAGGTGATTGGGGACTCCAGCCTCAAGACTGGATTAATGCTGTTTTATGAGAATGGGCTGCTATAAAGTACAGCCCTTTGCTTTGGCCCCTTCCTTGTGTGACTGGTTCTCTTTCTGTTTCTGTGCCATGTTGTGATGCAGCCAGGGGAACCTCACCAGGACCCTGGCATTGTGCTGTTTGAACCCTCTAGTTTCCAGAATCATAAAGCTCTTTTCTTTATCAGTCACTTAAACTTCCTTTCTTCCTCTGTTCTTTCTCTCTCTTCTTTCCTCCTCTCCCTCCTCCCCTCCCTCCCTCCATTTGCCAAAATAATCTGCTGAAACTAAACCAGAGATCATTACTTCCCAGTTATCTATTCCACAGGGTCTCACTGTTGTCATCCCAGGCCCTCCACCACTTCCTTCACCCTTCCCAAGAGCTACTCCAGACCTCTCATCCTGACACAAGACCTGTGCCCCCTCCATGTCTTGGCCCATGTCTGACTGAATGCAGGGGCGCACTTCCCAGTGCAGCCAGACCTGCTCCTTTGTCTACCTGGTGAGCTCTTACCCATCTCCAAGGCCTAGCTGAAATGCTTCAACTCAGAGAGGTTTACTGACTCTCTGTCCTATTCTAGATGGATTGTTTCACTCCCTTATCTGGGATTTCAGATACCTTTCTCTGATAAGCTGTGCTAAGACATGACTGTTCTTTTTTTCAAATGTATCCAGAACCTGAGATGGTGAGGAGGCTTTGGAAGCAAGCTTGTGCAATTATTCATTCATCCATTCATATATGTTCAATAAATATTTGTGGAATGCCTGTTATGTGCCAAGTTTTATACTGGGAATGCCTGAGGGTAGAGTGGGAAGTAAGACTGGCTCCTTCACTGAAACTCACAGTGCACTGAAGAACACAGACACTGAACAGGTAGACTACAGCAAAACACAATTGCAAATGTGTTTTGTGAAGAAAGAAAGAAAGAAAGAAAAAAAACAGGATAGCACAAGAGAAATTTTCACCCGGGAAAGATTTTTAAGTTTAAGAAGCCCAGAATGTCACCTTTTATGAGCTGCGGCTCCCTCAGAGCTTTGAACACCCTGGCATGGATTGTTTTATGTGGCAGGAACTCTGCTTTACCAGGTTCTTTTAAAAATGAGAGCAGAATTGTGTAATGTTTGCATTTATGTCACGCTGGACTGGGTTTCCAAGCCATCTCTGATGTAGGGCTTGGACGATTATAGCCGAGAGAGGCAAAATAAACATACAGATCACAGGCTTGCGGGAGAAAGCGTTGTTTGAGAAAGCAGTGAGAGAAATGAACAAGAGAGCCAGACAAGTCAGACAATAAGCTTACCGCTACAGCAGTGTTCTGGCTCTGCTCTTTCCGCACCAAGAGGATTGGGAGATGACCGCCTGGGGATGGAGAAGGATTTGGATGGGGCTGTTGCTTCCTGAAACTGATAAGATGGTGGTGGTTCGGGGGGGGGGGAGAAATTCGAATTGTTTTATATCTTTGTATCTCTATTAATTAAAATTTTTGGCCTCAAGTGACAGCAAATTCAAATAAAATAGGCTGCTGGGGTGGGGCGGAGTGGGTAGATGAATTGGCTCACGTAATTAGAAAATCCACAGCTACACTCGAAGGCCAGGTCCTGGTCTCTAATGCCATCCTGCAATAAAAGGAAGCAGGGCTCCTCAGAGAGACGGCTGATTCTAGAATTGGTGCAGAGAATATACAGTAATGAGCCTGGAGCATCTGGGAGTACTGGAAAGTAGGGAAGCACTCAGAGTGCAACACACACGCGTGCGCACACACACACACGCACACACACACACACAGATGGGACTGGGCTGTGTTCAAAAGACATGGGAAGGAAGGAGAAGAGCTCTCAATGGCCAAAGCTGGAACGACATGAATCATAAATGAAGCATTGAATTATAAACCAAAGTAGAAGTCAATCTAGACGTGAGTATGTGATTCGATAAATAAATAAATAAATAAATAAGAATGAACAAACCTCTCTGGGTAGACGAATTCTAAATAATTCTTGCAGGTACTCTGCTCCCGAGGCTGTGGAGTGTAATTCCCTATGTCTTAAATGCTAGCTGCGCTAAAGGACTTCTTTCCAGAATGTGCACTGTGAAAGGGGCCAAAAGAGAAAGTTCACGGTGGAGGGAACTATAAACTCTTTCTTAGGTAGGAGGTCGGATCAACATCCACAGTGCTAAGTGAATACTCTTTTTTTTTTTTTTGCACCAGGGATTGAATTCACAACCTCGCACCTGCCAGACAGGCATGTAAGCCACTGAGCCAAACTCCCAACTCTAGTTTTTTGAGGCAGGGTCTCACTATGTAGCTCAGACCGGCCTTGCGCTCATGTTGTAGCCCAAGCCGGCCTCGAACTCATAACACTCCTCCTACCTCAGCCTCCCAGGTGCTGGGATTAAAGGCATGCACCACCATACCCGGCTGTTTGTGAATACTCTTGACATGATGTGATAAAAAAAAAATGGCCACTTCTATGTTGATTAAAAAAAGACGTTTCTATGTGGTTTCTTTCCCCAAGCCCATATTTCTGTGTAATCCTGAGGAAAATGAAATACCAACTAAGGAGCCTGCTACAGAATGTCAGAATGGTGCTCTTCAGCCCTGCCAAGGTCACTAAAAACAAGGCAAAATGAGGAACTGCCAGAGTCTGGAAAGCCTGAGGAGAAGTGACGACCAAATCATATGTGGTATCTTACATGAGATCCTAGAACAGAAAAAGAATATCAAGTAAAAACTGAAGTACAATTTAGGTTACTGACAATGTCTCAATACTAGTTTGTTCATTGCAACATACTGTATTGATTTAAGATGCTTCCAATATGGGTATGGGGTATTCGGAAACTCACAACTTATCTGTAAGTCTAAACTTCTCTAACATAAAAACTTCATTCACTTTTTTAAGATCTTAAGTAGCTTCAGATAAATCTAGATCAAGGATCACAAGTGCTGTTGAGTAGATCCCTCTCTGTGTTCCAGCTGTGTTAGTTTGGCTCTCAGGCAGGTGGGCTCCCCTCACTTCATCTGAGTGCAAGAGAAGTTAGTTCCTCATAGCTTTAATGACAGCCTGAGAGTCAAGATTGCGTGCTCACCCTAAAACCAGTCAGCGTCAGCGCGGCCAGCAGGATGTGAGACTCTGATTGGCTGGCTCTGGATCACGTGCCTCTCCCTGGAGGCGAGGGACAGGGCGCCTCAGCCTAGCTCCATGAGTCAGAGTCAGGAAAGGCAGGAGAGAAATTCCCACCAGGACTGCCAGTGAGAAGTTTTAATGTAATTTTTTAAAATTTTATTATTTGCAGGGCTGGTGATTGAACCCAGAGCCACTGCATACTGAGCTACATCCTCAGCCCTTTTCTTGATTTTTAATTTTGAGACTGGGTCTGGTTAAGTGCTAAATTTTCCAGGCTGAGCCCTAACTCTCACTCCTTCTGGCATAGCCTCCCAGAGTGCTGGGATTACAGGTAGGTGCCAGCATGCCCAGCTAATGTTTTCAGCTTTAAATGATCTAGAATATGCAATTTTAAGGGAAGGGGGCCTGATAGCATGACAGGAATTTGTGACATTGACAAAGGAATGTATCCTTGAAGCAGAACATATGTTTGTGTGAGGTAGAGCACCAAAGCCTTTGGGGACACATTGTCACTTGTGTGGAAGCCCAGTGTCAAATTGGCTCCAGGGAGAAAGATGGAAACAGGGCAGTTCCACCAATGAGCTCTCAGAGCACACATTCAAACTTCTCGTTGTTAATCTTTATAAAATATTTCTTTAAGAAGTTGTGCATCACAAAATATCATGTAGCATTTATATCAAGTGATATAGGGATTGCTTGGAGCAAAACTTGTTCTCTGTATAATAAATGATGCAATAAAAATACATATTCATTTCCAGATCACAAATCATAGCAATTGAAGCCATCTTCTCCCCGGCTGCAGTACTGTGTAGCTCGGGCCTCCCCCTTGCAGAGGGCTTTGCATTTCCATCATCTTCCCCAGCAGGAAGCTGCTCTGGGGCTTGCTGCCCAGGAGTCATTCATTTCCAGGGCCTCTCATTAGGGGTCTGGGGGTGGCAGTGAGGCCGGCATTTGAAACACCACCAGGAAGCACGGTTGTGCTCACAGCACAGTGAGGAATTAGTCCAGTTTTAAGTCTGAGTTTCCTCAAGTCTCTCAAATCATGTTACCCTCAATGCATCACTTCTGCCTGGAGCTGAAGGAACCAGGAAAGGCAAGTCATCAAAGCTTATATATAATATAAACTACATATATATATATATATATTTTGCAATGAGAAAGCTTTTTCTTTTGGTGTAGGTGAAGTAGTATTTGAAGGACATGATGGTGAGCTTCAAACAGGAGACTCCCTGAATCCCCCCGGAGTGGGCGGAGCAGTGAGGAGTCCTGAGTTTCTTTTCCTAACCAGGGACTGGTATAAATACCAGTGGCCTCCCTCCCTCCTTCACCGCTAGGCTTTCTGGCCTGGAGCTTGGAGGGTTCAGACAATCTCTGAATCTGCACTGGGGTCACAGGTGTTCTGAAGACGTCTTGCTTATCACCAGGTTCGTGTGCACCCTATGTCTTGAGAGCGCGACCCTTCTTCCCCGCTTTGAGAGGAACCCTGCTGGGCCGGCTATGTTTGCTCTTCTGTCTTCCTCCTGAGCTCAAGCACCAGGTCTGGAGCACAGTTGGCACTCAGTAACAATCTGCTTCCTGGGTGACCAGTGACACTAGCAGGATCATACTCTTTGCTTTACAGAGGAGCAGACAGAGACTCCACAGGGTCATGTCACTTTCAGGGCGTCTGTTTGCTTTTGGGGCTCTGTCCTGTATGGCCGCTCACCCCCACTCCATTTCACCTCTAACAGATCCCCTTTTTGACTCTCCTGGGTCCCAGAAGTGGTTTTCAGGCTGAAAATCAGAGTGCACTGACTCTGAGATGATTTGCGCCTTGAGTTGTACAACAGCCATTGTTCCATGACTGTTATTGGCTTGGGATCTGAGAAGTTAAACAATGAATTGAAATTCATCCTGAAAAGTGAGATTTCTGAGATAAGGAGGTATGACCAGAATGCCTACTTGCCCAGTGGAATACTTTCCCCGTAGGCAGACTAAGAGATGACGGCCTGGGTATGAACTGGTGTCCTTGTTCTAATGTCTTCCAAAACTACCTCCGGAGTTATTTCTAATGCGTACATCTTTGTCTGTGTACCTGTGGTCCAAAAGGTAAACTCCAAGGTCTATAGTGTTGCCTTTCCATTCACCTTATTCTTCTCTTGTTGTGTAGCAGCTATATAGAATACACAGCCTGCTTCTCTGGTTTCAAAGGTGGTTCTGATTGGTTTAAACCATGCCTGTGGTCATGGTAATTCACTGATACACTTCTACCCTGCCTCCATTGGCCCATATCCTTCTCTAAACACGGAGATTGGTTTAGGATGAGTCAACCATCAAAAAGCTCAGGATTCTTATTGGGTGGTTTCAGGGGCAGACATTTTTCTTTCCTGGATGCTGCTTGGCAAGCATGTAGCCTTGGTTGTTAGCAGCCCCTACCCTCTGTAATTATGAGGGTCAACCAGTATGAGTATGAAAAAGATATTACAAAAGAGATGTAAGAGTAGAAATATAAAGAAACCAACTCCTTGGTGACAGGATTGAATCATGAGATCAAAACAATATTAAACCTGACCATCTAGGTATTAATTTATTTTAAAGTCATAAGTTTACCTATGACAAAAAAAAAAGTATTTTTATTTGGGGAGCCAATTCAAGCTTGGATTTTCATTAACTGCAACAGAAAATATTTTGACTAACATGTTACTTAGGAAGGATTCCTTTTTAGACTTACCTCTGTGGTTCTCTGCATGTGTTTAGCCTTAAAATATTGTCTATTATTAGATGTAAATTTCAACATCTCTGTATATTTTCATACATGGTTGCTTCTCTCTCACTAACCTTCCTCCATTCTTCCCTTCCTTCCTACTTCTCTGAGTTATAAACTCCTACTCATCCTACAAAAGCCAACCCAGTATCACCTCTTAAATTCTGTCCTCCTTTTGTCCATTCCAAGGCAAACTAACAGTCTCCTTCTTAGTGTTGTTCAAACATTATCTACAAGCAATTTAAATCCATTTAACAATTTAGTTGCTGTTTTTCTTCAGTATTGGTGCTGGGGGTAATTGAATTCAATACTTTCACACTGAGTTAAATCTCCAGATCTTTTAATTTTTATTTTGAAACAAGGTCATGATGGGTCACTAAGTTTCTCCTGGTGGGCTTGAACTTGGATCTGCTAGCCTCAGACTCCCGGAGTACTGGGATCATAGCTCTGCATGACTATTCTTGGCAGTGGCTTTAATGTAGATTATTCTTCAATGCAATGTGCCTTGTACATATTATGTTGCTCGACCTTTATAGGTGTCCTGTGATATTAATAGTAATAACATTTTAAATATATGGAAACAGTATTAGAGAGGTAAAGAACTTATCCAAATATCCATAGCTTATAGGAGGGAAAAGATGAGACTTCTTCCACAGTCTGTGCCCTAAACCTCTATGAAGTATTCTTTTCCTTGCTTGTGAGTTCTCTGAAATGAAATGCTATTCTCATTCCTGGGCACCTAAATGAATGTCTTAGGTATTATGGGGATGCTAGCAACATAAGTGAATGGACAGGCGAATGGATGGTCCAATGAATGACTGAAAAAGTGATGGACAGGTGAACAGTGCACGGATGGAGGAAAGATGGATGAATGGATGTGTGCAAACCCTTTTCAAGACAAATGAGCAAACCAGGACTCAGACGGCTAACGTGACATATGGGGTTTGCTAAAGCCAAGAGGGTTACTGGGAATTTCTACAGCCTCTTACCATCTTTGGAGAAAAGTATTTTCTCAAAAAGAAACTTCCCAAAGCAAGAGGAGAAAAAGAAACCCCCAAAATTCTCTTTCTTTCTTTTCTTTCTTTCTTTCTTTCTTTCTTTCTTTCTTTTTCTTTTTCTTTTTCTTTTTCTTTTTTCTGTAACCCTGAAACCAGAATAGGTTTCTCTTAGCTGAGCCCTGAATGAACTCAGGACCTTCTCTCCTCTTCTCCAGAATTCAGGTCATGTCTTCTTTTGTTAACTCTTAATTTAAATTGTTACTGACACCTAAACTAATTTGGGATTAAAAGAGAATAAAACCAAATCATGTTCAAAATGTTCTGGCTTGGGAGGCTTATTTGTAAGTACTTAGACATGAGGATTGGGAAGAGGCAGTGGGGCTATCGAGCAACGAATTGAAAAGAACATTTGAAAATAAGAAATAGAATTGCACATCACCCTAATTAAGCAGCAATGGAGTAAAAATTCTGCACTTCTGTCATATTGCTACTGTGCAATAGCAAACGGTGACATTAGTTTAATTACATAAATTTATGAGATGAAAGGAACAACTTTTAAAACCATCCAGACAATATTCCTATTCAGATTGCTAGGTAATATCTTTATTTAGTCCTTATTAAAGTATTCCTTAGAGAGATCCTTTTTTTTCTGAAAGTCTCAAGCCTACCTGCACTTCAGTGACTTGAGGGGCACTTTTAATCTCCCTCCTCCGATTTCCTTAAGTGGGTGTCCTTATCAAAGCCCTCGCTCCTTAAGCCCGTCACATGTGCACACCGAATTCCTGCTCCGCACACTGCCCCGTGCAGTCAGCGTCACCGAGAGAGAGGACAGAGGAAGCAGCGATTCTCTGGGGCTTGACTCGCATCACTGCAGTCATCCTCTTGCTCTTCATTGTCACATTTGCTACCATTCGTCGGCTCGCTACGTGGTTCCAGGACTGCAGTTACCATGTAGTTTCTGTCAGTCATCTCCAAGCCTCCTCTGAGAGCGGTAGTGCCTCTCCTGGTCATACCTCCTCCGAAGGGAAACTGATCCCCCATGCAGCGAGCTGTGCTGGAGGTCACAGGGCCGTGCTTCATCCTTTCCCCCAAACTTTTCATGGCCGATCACACCAGGGATGAGAGTCTGACCTGGGTACAGCTAATCCATGCGTTGGCCAGAGACTAGTGTTTGTGCAGCCTAATTAAAAATATTAGTTTGGCCAAGAACATTCTCTTGGGAATTTTATCTATACACCAGAAGACACTGCTAATTTTGGGGGGCAACTGAAGCAGAAAGAAAAGAATATTGAGCAGACACTCCTAGCCTGGGGTCCATGACCCCATTTAAATGACGCATGCAATTCTGGGTTTAAATGTATGAATGGTATTCAGTGCTTCATAAATTTGAAGTGCAAGCTGAGATCCTGTCCTTTACTTACCCAGTGCAGGCTGCACTCCTTAGCCAAAGTTCCACGGCCACACTCTTAAGCCTGTCTCATCCCTTGGGCGGTACCAGAGTCCTGGGGCTCGCAGTCCTGAGAGGCTCTGTCCAGTTCCCCCTCCCAAGCCAAGAAAACCTGGAAACTGACTGTTCCCAGATTCTGAACGCTCTGGTGCCATGCAGTCTTGCCTAGTACAAACCTGTTCCCCATGGTCCATAGCAGATGCCACGGTTATTCTGCTGTAATACAGCCCGCTTCTGGAAGGAAGAACCGGAGCAGCCTCTCAGAGCCGGGCCAAGGGTCTCAGTGCTCTGCAGCCACCCAAGACCTGGGGCAGCACCCCTCCTGGGATCCTGGGTAATGGAGACCCAGAATCGTGTCTTCTTGTATTCTAGGAAACACACGCCCCAAGAGCAAACATTTCTGTTTCAGCCTCAGAAACAGAGGTACAGAGACAGAGATGGAGACAAGAACTGTCACTCTAGGGAGAGAGCCTAGAGCTCCAGGGCCAGGAAAGAGCTTGCATCACAGGACATCTGACCCTGACTGAGAGAGAAGCCAGCTGGGAGATGGGGAGGAGGCTGGAGATATAACCGAGCCCTGGGAATGGTTTCATTTCAAAGAGGGAAAGTGCCTTATAACACTGCTCAGTCTCACAGATACATAGTCAAGCTAACTAAAGAATAAAAGCTGTAATAATTCAGCTATATGAAACTCAAAATAGGCAAAATTAAGCTACAGTGATGTAAGACAAAAGAAGGTTTTAGAGGGGTACTAGCTGGGTCGGAAGGGAGGTGCTGGGAAGGTTCTGTCTCAGGGGCCTGCTGGCTTTTTCTTTAAAATGGTCAGTTTGTTAGATGTTTTGCTTGGGAGCCACAGGGCTCTGTGGAATCTAAGTAGTCACAGACAAGACAAATGACAGGTGTGGTTGTGCTCTGGTCAATCCGGTTACTAAAACAGCACCTGACTGCATTTAGCCTACAGACCTTAGTTTGCTGACCCCTGATATATTTTGATCTGGAGGTGGTTACTTGGATGTATAATTTTAAAGCACACCGAGCTACAGTTGTGTGATTTAGGTACTTTGCTGTACATAAATTTTATCTTAAAAAAAATTGGATCAAATATTTAAAAAAAAGAAAAGACTAATGGATGAAGTACTTTCTAAAGTTTCCATAGACTCTAGGTAATAACTGATCTCTGGCATGAGCTGGTCTCTGGACTCTAGAAGCCCCCAGAGCCCATGCCTGTGGTTTTGTGGGGTGCTGAGTGTGCCTCCATGTCACTCCCTCTGCCGGGACCATGGCCCAGCTTAGGGACCTCTGTTCTTTGCTACAAGCACACTTCCAAGCACACCTGGAGCTGCACTGTGAAAGTGGACCAGGCTCAGGGGCTGAGCAAGCTGCCTGGGATGGAGAGGTCACAGCGCGCACAGGTGTGGCTGGCCCCACGCCTCAGGCTTTCTAAGTGCCTTTGCGACTCCCTGGGAAGCCTGAGAAAGCTGCATTCTGGGATTCCATTCAGCCTCCGCTCAGAGTGATCTCATTGCCATCTGCCCTTTGCGTTCTCCTGTTCCAGCTCATCAGCGATTGTTTGTTCTTAGCGCTAAACTTGACAGGAGATGGAGAAAAACACACAACCGAAGTCAAAGAGCAGCAAAGCTCTCTCCTCCATTAAGTCTGTCTTTGTCTTTAAATAGCACAGATCAAAAAAAATCACCTGAATGTTTTCTCTGAGCTTTTGGCCCAGCTGGCGAGGGTCAGCCCTGAGCTCCATCCTCCTGAGTCTATGAGCCGTGGCTTCCTTGCCGCCCATCTCCCTGTCCTCCGGCTGTGGGCAGAGGAAAACTGGGATTCCTCTGTTACTCACCACCTCCTGAGTCTTCCAAAATCTGATTACTCGGCAAAGTGAAAGAGGAGGGGAGACTTTTTCTGAGCACATTAGCCTCAAGGACTCCAGCTGCTTTAATCAGAGGCAGGGGATTCCTTGTTCTGTTTTTTTGTCCTAAATTGTCTCTCCCATGCAGGGGGTTCTATTGGCATCAGAAACGCTTACTAGTACTTTGTTATTTTGCAGCTAAGTGGTGGGAAGGCTCTCAAGTGACCGAAGAGGGTGCTTGAGAATGGCGCACCCTGGGTCTCTCAAGTCACACGTGGTGGGATCTAAGCTCTGAATTCTGTAACTGTCCCCAGGCAGGGCCACTTAGCTCCTTGCCTCGCAGGCCTCTGTGTCAGTTTCCTACTGCTGCTAAAACAAGTTGCCACCTACTTAGCGATTTAAAACCACACAAATGCACTACTGCACAGCCCTGGAGTCTGGCCTGCGAGCTGCTGGACTACAATGGACGCATCGGCAGGACTGCAATCCTTTCTAACAGCTCTAGTCGGGAGTCTGCTTCCCCGCCTTCCCAGCTTCTGGAGGCTCCTGCCTTCCTTGGCTTGCGGCCCCTTCTTTTGTCTCCAGAGCAGTGATGTCATACTTCTCTGTACCTTCCTGTTTTACTCGCAGCTTCCTCTCTCTGGCTCTGTTTCTGCCTCCCTCTTCTACTTTTAAGGACTGGCAGTCGCACTGGGCCCATCTGGATAATCCAGGATACATAAGGCGAACCAGTGAACACAAGCTCCCTTTGCCCTCTAACCTAATGTATTCCCGGGTCGCAGGGGTTATGATGTGCACACCTCAGGGAGGTTGTTCTGCCTGCCATCCCTCACGTTCCCAGTCCCCGTGGTTGGATGCTCAGGCCCATTTGTCACCCCTGAACTGTGTAGAAGGCACAGGGACATGAGTTTTCTTTCTATTTCCCAATCAGGATAGACCACTATCACTCACAGAAATTGCCACTGTTTGAAGGGCTCACCATCACCCCCTGCCTGCATTAGAGCAAGCCTGTTTCATTTACCTGTGGTCACTCTCCCAATGCCACTCAGGGCTCATTCCAAACCCTGATTTTACCAACAACAAATTATCCCCAAGCACATTCAAGAGATCCCGCAAATCCTGTATCTAAATTTAAAGCACATATAAAAGGTCAAAAATGCTTACCAAGAGCAACTCACATAGCATACCTTGTGCAAAGGACAGGTTAGATTACTTGCTGTTATCTTCAATGACCGAGAGAAGGCTTGACAATTCCCTAGGGGCATACAGAGGTACAAACATTTCTCTGTCCAGTCTAGAAGGCATTCTGTCATGGTTAAGAGTCAAGATAGATTATTCATAAATAAAACCAGTGGGGAAATGAATAGCTCAACATGTGGGGTTAGTTATAGCATACTGAGAAGTTTAGCAAAGTGATTCATGGTAAGAGTTTGGAATCAAATTGCCTGGGTTTAAATTTTAGCTGTTCTTTGTAGCTATGTACCTTTGGGGTTTTCTTCCCTTTCTGGGCTTCATTTTCATCCTCTATGAAAATGAAGACTATAATAGTACCTATCTCACAGTTGTTAAAAGCAACAGCAATCATTCCCTGGATGTTAGCTGCTCTAAGTGTTATCATATAGTGGCACCCTGGGTGGCAGATGTGAGAAGGCTCATTGGTTCGGGTTACCTCTCCTCCAGGAGCTTGCTGTCCACAGGCGGGAGCACACAGGTACAGTAGCTCAGGGAGGTCAGAGGGGAAGTACAGAAACTGGCATGAGGACTAGGGGAGGTTTCTTAGAAGAGGCAGCATTTAAACTGAGCCTGGACGGAGAGAAAGAAACTAATCAGCAAGGCTGGAGCCCGAGGTTGGGGTGGGAGCATTGAGAGTATTTCAGGAATTAGGCCCAAGGCTGGGACCACGGCCGAAGCTGCAGGAGGTTCGGCTGCGGTTCCCGGTGCAGCGCGTCCTCAGCACTTCCTGTGCCAGTCGGGTCCCAGACGTCATTTCTTTCTCGGTTCCTCAACCATCGCTTCACCTCTTTGTCTATTTTTTCTTCCCCTTTTGCCTTCCTAAGGCCTTGGTCCTAAAAGGAGCCTCTGGGGGTGCAAGTTTTGGTCTCCAGCTTAGACACAATCCCATAAGGACCGTGAGGGGTAAGCAAGCCAGACGTGCCGTCCGCGCTTTCAGGGGAGGCCGTGACCCCGGGTCTCAATGAACTCACCTTTCTGCTGTGACCTTTCCGTGGAGAACTGTTCTCACAGTGGCTGTGTGGGGTCTCTTCTCTCATGCCTGCCACTGTCCTGTGTTTTCTTGCCCCAGAATTAACTTATTGTCTTAATTAATAAGGATTAATTCTAAATATCCTGAACATTTTAGCCTCAGTTTGCCACTGCGGAGCATGTGAGAGAATTTCGAGAGAATTAAGACACTGCTCAGCTTTTTGGTTATCTGACAAAGATCGCAAGCACGGTGACCTCGTGTGTCTGCTCAGCGTTGATCTGCTGCTGTCCTTCCCTTGGGAGGGGGACTGTTCAGAATGCCGGAAATGCGCGAGCTGCAGACTCTTCCCTGTCGCTTATATGGGTTGAAAACCTCTTAGCAAGTTATATAAATTCTCAGACAGCTCCCTTTTATCATTGGGAAGACTGAGTCATATTTCTGCCTCCACTATGTGATATTTGTGAGGATGGAGTGGGGTGGATTTAGCGTCCTAGTTTTTGCAGTGATCTAGTTCATGACCTTCAAGGCCTGCAGGCCTCGTGCGCTGGCTTGGATTGTTCTTGCTTTCTGATGGCGCTGCAACTATCTGATCTTTACCAGGGCCATCTTTCTCGTACAGTACAGTATTTGTAAAGCTGGAAAATCCCCAAGCAGTGGGCATAGCAGAATGCAAGCAGGACTTGGAGCCAACAGTTTCAGAGTCTTTGGTGTAACAGTTTAACTGTTCAGTCTGTAAATTTTGGATGGGACCTCACTTACAGGATTTTTGTGAAAATCAAAGTGAGGTTTGTGTAAGCTTTGTATCAGTTGCCTTGATATTTTTATCATCGCTGGTAACTACTGCCTTATTTCCAGACATTGCAGAGGAAGGTTATTAAGTGTTGTTGCTGCTGCTTCCCACCCAGGAAGGCAGGTAGGAAGTACGAATGTGAAGCAATTCTGGGGTAAATCGAGAGCCTTGTATCTGCACTGCGCACCACAGGAGCCACCAGGCACAGAAGGTTCTATAAAATTCAATTAAGCCAAAAGTTACTTTCTTAATCATCCTAGCCTCTTTGTAATGGCTGGTAGGTAGTTATGGCCAGTGGTACAATAGAGAACATTTCCATCTTTGTGGAAAGTTACCTGGAGCAGCCGGGGACTAAAGTGTGAGTTTCCCCTGACTACCTCTACAGAGTACCATGAACCCTGCAGGGAATTTTGGGGATATCACAGAGCCACAAAAGCATGTATTTTCAGTTAGATCATCACAAATATAGTCTCCAAATTTATTATAAATGAGACAGGAAAGACCCCTTTGCTTCAGAACAGGTAGTAGAATCACAGAGCCTCGACCCAGGGGATATGTATTATTCTTTACATACCTGACCTTTCTGGGTTACCACTAGGGTTTTGGCAGCGGGAGATGATGTCATGGAGAATGACTTCAGAGACCACCCAGAAAAGCAAAGACCATTCGGAAAAGAGGTTGCTGACTTTGGCAGGGACTGAGAAGGTCAAGTCAACCAGCATCCTAGAACCAGGACTGGGAATTGGTAACTGGCTGGCTCTTACAGACATAATCAAATGAGAACTAGACATTTGCTTCAGTCTCTCTCCATAACTCAAGCATCCCAGAGGAGCTGGGCAGCTACCATAAGTCACCAGAGGAGCTCCTTCTGGAGGAAGGGATGGGCCTCACCGACATCATGACTTACTGCAGGAAAATGGGTTTGTAGCTGCCTGTGGTGGGTGGCTTCCCTCCTCCTTCTCTGGTAGACTCTCCCTGAAAGGAAACATGGAAGGGGACTAGGACAAATCTGCCGAATCACAGTGTAGTTTCACACTAGGAAGGTTCTCAGTGAAGGAAAAAATGAGTCCAGTTTATATTTGTTGGTTTTTTTAAAAATATGTTTTATATGTTAAAATATATTTTTATGCTTTAAAATATACAGTACTGTGATACTTTGGCTTTTAAACTTAATTTGTCTTATGTTTTGGGGGGAAATGGCAGCTTTTGTGATCCTCTAGGGAAAATGGCCATGGTAGTGCTTGCCACCCAATTGTTGTTTACAAACAAAAGCATTTGTGAACCCAGGCATCACAGTATTTTTTAAAATATACTTTATTGCTGTAGATTATATTAATAGTTTAGCTTATGATGAAGAAAGTAGACTTGGCACTTTTGTAATGTGGGGATAATGCTATCTACCTAATAATATAATTAAAATTATAAGGGTTAATTGAGGGGGGTATATATAAGCTCTTGCATTGAATATGACATGTACTAAACACTTACAAAACTGTTAGCTTAGGTAATAAACATCATACTACTTATGAGTAGTAAATATTAATATTTCTTAGTGTCCCTCATGAATGGTAAAAATTTAAATATTTTGTTAATAATAAATTAAAATTTTAATAGTAAACAATTTAAATCATACTAATATAATAATTTAACAATGCAATTAAGTATCATTTAAAATATTGTTGATACTTTATGTATTCTTATTTTTTATTTTAAAGAGAAAAAACAAAAATAAAAAAGCAAACAAAGGTCTTGAGGCTTTTATAGGTAAATGGAGGCAACTTGAGACTATACTCCTAAGTGAAATAAATCAGACTCACATCTGTAAATATCATATTGTCTCCCTAGTATAAAAATTAAATAATGATAATGATAATAATAAACTGAAAGAGTAATAAGATCCCAAATGTACAATAGATGTTGTAATAATGAAAAGGAAAGGAAGTGCTCAAAGTTAAAGAACAGTTTGGATAGGGGAAAGGAGAAATGGAAGAAAGGAAAAGATTATATGCATGTAGGTATATACATATAACTGTATGTGTGCTTAAGTGTGCAAGATGGATAACTATACTACTAATTCTCTGTTAGTTCATCAAAAAGAATAGTTTCTGTTGTCATTGTTTGATTGTCTGATCATTTTTCATGCCTATATCTTGTAATTTGAACAACTACTTCTAAGATAACAATATGTAATATATTAACTAGTATTGATTTCTTATAGTCTGTTTTTTTTTAAATTCTGCATTATTTCTACCCTTTTTTCTGTTTTCCTTTTTTTAAAAACAGCAAGCAAATAAAAAAACAACAACAGCAGAAGCAAAACAACAACAATAAAAACAATGGTGATATAGGATTTCAAACCAGGATGATAGGAATTTAACAATGGTTGTTATATTGCATATTGTTGTCTTCAAAATAGTTGCTCAGAAACAAGCATGCAAAATTGATCAAACAATATGATTTCCCTTTGAGCAGTTTCTTTCCCTTTCACTACACCTATTGTAACTTTGGATCTTATTTACTCTTCCAGTTTCTTACTTTACAAATACCCACTGAGCGCTTGCTTGTTACCCGGCTACCTTCTCTGCCTAGGTAACAAGTGAATGAGTAAAAGCCTTTGATCTCAGGAAGCTTACACCTGAGCAAGGGTGGTGGCCTAGAAGGGTAATTATAGATGCATGCTGATAAGAGTGACTAAGGGGAGAGGTGTATTGTGGACTGTTTCTTTAGCGTGGTGTTATGGCTTGCATCCACATGTCTCACATGCTTGTAAGTGGAGCTTTTCAGAAGTGACTGGATCTAAGGTGTGTGAAAATAGATTAAGGGTATATGACAACTAAATTAGTCTGCTGATTGGTTTAGCATAGTTCTGGGTGTTGATAATGTGATGCCCCACCCTGGGTGTGGGTGTCACCAACCAGTAGGCTTGTAGTTTGAATGGAAAAAAATGGAAAGGATGTGGGCCAAGAGGAGAACCAAAAAACCAAGCTGAATCCACCTGTGGCCAGAGGCAGCCATGTGGGATGGAAGGAGAAAGAAGAAACCAAGCCACACCCATCCATGAGGCAGTCAGAGCATGAGCTGGGAGACAAGAAGAACCTCCTCCGTAAGCAACCAGTTGATCTGGAGGAACACAGTCTGAGATGATAGCAAGTGAAGTAAAAAAAAAATGTGTGATTGATTTTGCAGGCCTACAGCTGGTAGCCTGAGCATCTATTTAGAGGATAGCAATATGAAATATAGCAACTATGGGGGAGTCCCTTCTGTCTTGTTTTTGAAATTCAATATTGTTTTCACTATTTTGTTTTGTTCCATTTTATTGTTTTGTTTTATTCCCTTTAAAATAAATTAAAAAGAAAAAAGAAAAAAGGGAAAGGCAGTCTTGCTGCTGCCGTGCCGTGGTCTGCTTCTCCTCTGTATACCTCTCTGCCATGCTGCCCTGCCTTGAAGGCAACCTACTATAGACTGAAGCCTCTGTGAACTGTGAGCCAAAACAAACTTTTCCTCTTTCAACTTGTGAGTGTTGGGTATTTTGTCCCCACTACAAGGAAGTCACTAAGGCTCATGGCCAAGAGGAGCCTGAGCAGGAGAACATATTTGCTTTTCCCGCTATGTGATGAAGAGGAGTCGTGAAGTTCTCTGAGGTGGTATCAGACTGCTTTGGACCAGTGGAAGAAAATTGACTCAGATAAATTAAGTAATAAGAACATTTATTGCCTCACATAACAAGAAGTCTCAAGAGACAGAGCTTCTAAGCTCGTCTGACTTAGGCTCCATCATGGCGTAGGACCCCATTTCTTCCATCTTCTACCTATCCGTCTTCAGAGTGGCAGTCTTGTCTCCACTGATTGCTCCCCTCAAGCCTATCATAGCTCCCAAAGTCACATCTGGTCAACACCAGATGAAGGAGAGGGGTGTTCAGAAGGGCCTCTTATTTTACTATCAGAACTGGGTGACTCCTGCTCTTAAAATCACCATATGGGAACAAGTTCATCATGGTTACCACACTTTTTCAGTAAATGGTTAGACAGGAAACACGAGGGCTTATAAGTCATGAGGAAAATCTGAGGGTATTCTGTAGGTTCTTAGATAAGAAGAAAGAGAAGAAATTTCCACAAAACTTTTACTGATGAAACGCCAAGTAAAATAACAATAACAATTAAATATAATTTTTAAAAATTAAAGTCTACTAGTGAGAAGGGTGAATTTCTTTTTGAAACGATCAAATTTTGCTTAATTCAGGGAATAAGTTTAAATTGCTTAATTAGTGGTCAAATCTGGTATTCTTTCAGAGGGCTAACATTTTGTTTAATTGGAAGCCACAGTTATTTCCCTGCCATCAAAATGGTTTGCAGAGGTTTCTCTGCAAGTACTTGTCTGTAATGAGGTTTTACATATTTCATTGTTGAAGGGGCTGGGGATTTAGCTTAGTGTCACAAATGCCTCCCTGGCATGTGCCAAATTGTGAGTTCAATCCCTCATACAAAAAAAATTCATCTATTTATTTCATTGCTGAAATTGTCTTCACACAGAGGTGATGCATGTGCCCATGCAAGTTTTCAAGTTATTGTGTAGCCTCTGTGAGTTGTAATATGTCATCACTTGATTCTGCTTTTTTAGTGCAATAGTAGACAGAAACAAAATGAAAATGAATGTATATAACAGTGTTTCAATAAAATCTCATTTATGGACAGTGAAACTTGCACTTCATAGAATTTTTATGCATGAAGTATTGTTTTGGTTTTTTCTCAATTATTTAAAAATGCATTGTACCAAATTGGTAGTCAAAAAACAGTGTCTACTTTTCAAACGAGAAGAACTTTCTGGGTTGAAGGACTGGCAAGGGCAAAGGTCTTGAGGCAACAAAAACATGGCATGTATGTTTCCTACCCTGGAGCAGAGAGGGGAAGGCGAATACAGGCCCAAAATGAGGGTGGGAAGTGAGATTGACTTTTTAAGTGTGTTGTGAGGAGCTCCATGCATCTCTCTCCAGCAAAATACCATAATTGGTAAAAGTTATTTGTAAAAAGTATAAACCAATCATTTAAATTCACTGAAAATTGTCCTAAGGATACACAGCTAATGAAAAAGTATTTATGCCAGAAAATCTATTAGCTCTTGGTGAGAACACTGATTGTATATGACACACGAATTAGGACCCACCCTCCCGTTCCCTTCTCATCACTCCAGCTCCATGCTGTAGAGACTGATCTAGAAAAACATTGCCAGTTGGCCAGCCTGCCAGCCCACTAGAGGGGAGGGTGCTGCCCAGGCACTGCAGACTGAGCGTGCTGGGGCCTGGTCAGCTCTGCCTAGCTTGCTCAGGGGGAAGCTCCATGCTAGGGAGGGAAGCCAAGACCAGAGGCTACTACTCCAGCCCTGGGTCCCTCACAAAGCAGGGACATTACTCGGAGAGAAACGGACCTTTGGTGCTACCCCAAGTCTGGCGAGAGACTTCAGAGGTTGTGCTCAAGATGAGAGCATAAAAAGAGAGCTCCTGAGATCTCTCCAAAGGGTCTAACTTTATTTGGAAAAAGAGTGTCAGGGAAGTCAAAGTTCCTGGATGCTGTATTTCCCAGGGTACCACAGCAAATTACCACAATGTTAGCTTAAAACAACATGAATTGATTGTCTCATACTTTTGGAGTCCAGAGATATAAAATTAAAGTGTTAGTAGGGTGTGCTTCTTCAAGACTCTGGGTAAGCATCAGTTCCTTGCCTCTTCCAGTTTCTGGGACTACCCAGGATTCCCTGGGGTTGCTCAGTGGACTGGAATTTCTGGCTTATTTTTCTATCACCTCTGTGTGTCGCTGTATGTCTAATGGCCACCTTTCTTTGTGATGTGTGTTTCTCTGACTTTATCTTGCTTAGAGTTTACTGACCATCTTGGATAAATAGATTAATTAATTAGTTTATTTATTTGCTTCCAGGATTTGAACTCAGGACCTTGTACTTGCCAAGCAAGCACTGTCCTACTGAGCTATATCCAGTTTATGATGTTTTAAAAATCAATTTTATGACATTTGCAGTCATCATTTGAATACCTTCTGTCTCTTTCTCTCTCTTCCCCTTTGAGGCTTCCAGTATGGCCATATTTAGATAAAGTGAACTTTGGCAAAATAAAAAATGTATATGCTCAAAAGATACCATTCACAAAAGTAAAAAATCAATCCACAGAATGGGAGGAAATATTTTCAAATCATTTAGTGGAAAAGGGATTTGCATAGAGGACATGTATGGAAATGTTACAACTTACTAAAAAGATAAGTAATTAAACTTAAGAGCAAAAATTCTGACTAGATACTTCTTCATAAAAGATGATGTATGAGTGGCCAACAAGCACTCAAGACGATGTTCAACATCATCAGCAATAGGAAATACAAATGAAAACCGTGGCACAATTTCCCAGCCGTCAGGATGGCTGCAGCTGAAAAGATGTATGACAGGAGGAGCTAGAGACCTGGAGCCTTCACACACTGCTGGGAAGAACAGAAAACAGGGTGGCCTCCTTGGAACTCAGTCTAGTGACTGCTCAAAAGGTGAAACATAAAGTTACCATATGAACCAGAAATTCCATCCCTAGGCTTATATTCAAGAGAAATTAAAATGTGTACACACACACACTCCCAAATGCTCAGAGCACCATTATTAATGATTGCACGGAAGTGGGAACAGCACAAATGTCCACTGACTTCTAAAAAGATAAACAAAATGTGTATAGGATAAAATGCTTTTTAGCTATATAAAAGAAGTACTGATACAGACTGATACAGCAATTCTCTTGGTTGTGGTGAACTTAGAAAATATGATGCTAAGTGAAAAAAACCAGAGACAAAAGACTACAGGTTGTGTAAGTTCATTTATATGAATTGTGAAAATAAGAAAGTCTGTAAAGACGGAAAGTACGTCAGTTGTTGTCAAGGGCTATGAGCTTGGGAGAAATGAACGATGATTGTTAATATGTACAGAGTTTCCTTTTAGAGTATTAGGAATGTATTTGAAATGACTGTGGTCGTGGTTGCATAACTCCATGAACATTGTACTAAACCCAACTGAATTATGCACATTTAATGAGTTAATTGTATGACATGCAAATTACATTTCAAAAAGTCTGATATACATTTATAAATACACCACATACACGTACAAGATTAATACAAGTTACCTTTGGCTTCTACAATTATAAGAGTTTCTCAAACTGATAGCCCTTACTTCCACACATTTATTAGTATGGCAAATTATTGTTTGGGTAACTTTGGTCAAAGTGTGCAAGTGTCCAAAGTGTCCTGATTCATTGCTTGCAGACTTTTATCTATGGGTGACCTTAAAGGATGTCGTATATCACAGAAAACTAGCCACACTGCTGGCCCGTACAGATGAAATTGAAAATGCATGTGCAACAATCTCCATGGACACTCTGATTAAGCAGCAGTTACCCAAGCAGCAGTTCACCCTATTAATAAATGCCCAGAAGCTAATGATCACTGTTCTGAGACTCTTGTAATTACGGAGGCCAAAGGTGACTTGTGTAATCTCATGACAGCTCAATAAATTTAGTATTAAAATATTTATGCAAGTTTTCTTTTCCTGAAGTGTCTATTCAATTTTGGCAGACTCTGTGTGAGTGTGATATGTCTATCTCTATCTATCTATCTATCTATCTATCTATCTATCTATCTATCTATCCATCTATCTGCCTATCTATCTATCTATATCTCTGCATGATTAGAAATGTGGGCAAAGAAGGGCCAGACAGATTCTGCAGGGTCCTGAAGAATTCAGGGTAAATTTGGTTTTACTTCAGGTGAACACTGGAGATTGTGGAGTGGGAAAGGGGTAAGATCTTTACATTGTTATTATATCACTTCTTTCTTCTTGCTCCTGTTAGGATTACTATTCCCAAAGTTGCAATTCTCTTGATTGTGGTTTGTGATAGAGTGAACCCATCAGTGCTGCCTTCGGTACCTTCCAGGATACCGATGCCTATGAAGGGGTCACACATCAAAGTTCAGGACAGAATCAAACTCCAGGAGGTCAGCCAGGGCCACCTCCTGCTTGCTGTAATGGTGGCCAGGATTACTGGGCCATTTGTCAATGCTTAATGTAGTTCCATGAGCAACGTGCAGAAAATCACATGGCTGGGCCTCCAGCCAGGGCTTCAGCCTGCGTGCCCTCTGCCATTTGCCTCTGTGTTGGGCCCTGAGGTAGAAGAGGAAATTTTTGTCGTCATGGGAGCAGTACCTCCAGTCAGGATTTGCCATAGTACAGGGTGACCCCACCCTCAGGGCCCACACTTCTGCTCCCTATGAGTCCTCAGAGACCCCTTAATAATGAATGCTAGCAGTCATTCTCAAAACGAACAAGTGCTTCTGAGGAAGTATTTGGAATGTGTGTAAACAGAATCTTAGCTTTTGTGTGTGAAATTTGGCAGCTACCAGCAAGTCAGGAAGCAAGCGTCTCATTGTGCAGTTAACCTGTCTCATTACATCATTTGCTGGCAGTCCTGGATGACATTTATTCTGGGAACCAGCCGTATGTTTTTGAGAAGATAAGGACTCTTCCTCCAGATATATTGGTGACAATGAGATCATGACACAAGAAGCTGGGATTTTAATACTAAACCTAGCATCCATAGTTTAGGGCAACGGTTGTGCACTCAAATGCCTCCAGGGCCATGTGATAAGAAGACTATAGCTTCTTTCTATTAAGGCAGAAGTGAGCTGTTGTTACCTAAGAGGTTGCAGCTCAAGTGCATTTAAATTTAAAAACTTGAATGTTAATTAAACTTTACTTGACTAGCAGATCCATTAGTATCCAATCTGTAAACCATACAATGGATGAATTTGTTCAGTGGCTTTTATCATAGGACTATTTTTCAGAATTCTAATGCCCCCAAGCCTACGCTCATTCAGTGTAAACTGAGGCAATTTCCTCTGACAGGATCCCAACACAGATGTTAACTTATTTCTTATTATAAGTAAAAAGCTCTCCTGTTCTCTTTAAGGTCATAGATGGTGATGGACCATGGTAATGATGAAATTGAGTGTTTTCCATGTACAAGTCACTGGATTAAATGCTTTATATTAACTGACATTAGCTTACTTCTAATCCTCATGCAATGCATGCCTCTAAAATCTTGAATTTAACTGAGGAAGTAACTGAGAGTTAGTGTTAGTAACCGTGCGTCTACAGTCACACAGTTCTCTAGCACACTTGCTCAGTGTGGCCAGGTCACACCCTCTCTGTACGAGGAAGCCCCGCACCAGGTGCCAAGCAGGTGCCAGCCCTAGGTTGCAAAAACAAATATCCACAGAAAAGCTGTTGTTAACAGTACACCTGGTACCCACTCTTAAGTTCTTTTGTAGGCTTTAGTACAATGTCCCAAGCATTTACGTGAATTTTGGTTCAAAATTTCAATCTATGCCCATAGAAATGAACATTTATTGAGATGTGCTTTTAAGGATGTTAAGACTGGCAAAAGACAATAAAATAAGGAGCATTGCATAGTTTGTTTTCTGCAGCTGCAACTGAATGCCACAGTTTGGGTAAGTTTTATAGAACAGAAGTTTGTTCTGCTCATAGCTCCGGAGGCTCAAAAGCCTAACAGTGTGGAGCTTTGTCTGCTGTCTCCCCTGGATGACCTCATCTAATCCTAACACTCTGCCACGGACCTCGCCTCTGTGCACCACCAACAAGGGAATTCTGAGAATGCCCAGAGGACAGAAGAAGGATTCAGTCACTATAACTAACGCCTAAAATATAACACATACGAGGCATAATAGATAGAAGTGGCAAATATTTAAATTTTGAAAATTTTACAGATTTCTTGATAGTATCCATTCTTCCTGGGGTGAGGTTAAATTTAGTGGTTTTTTTTTTTTTAATTTGTATCTCTTGAATGACCAGTGATGTTGAATATTTTTTCACGTATTTGTTTGCTGTTTGTATTTCTTCATCTGAGAAGTGTGTATTCCTCTCAGATGCCCACTTTTGGATTGGGTCTTTAAATCTGGGAGGACTGATTTTTTTGAGTTCTTTATATGTTCTTGATAGTAATCCTTTGTCTGAGGGGCAGCTGGCAAGCATTTTCTCCCAAGTTGTGGGTAGTCTCTTCACTCTGTTGGTGGTTTCTCTTGCTGTGCAAAAGCTTTTCAGTAGGATGAAATCCCAGTTGTTGATTCTTTGTGATAGTTCCTGTGCAATCCAGGTTTTGTTCATAAAGTCTTTGCCTACACCAATGTCTTGAAGAGATTTAGCTACTTTGCCTTCCAGCAGGTTTCATGTCTCTGTTTTAATATTAAGATCTTTGATCCATTCTGATTTTAGCTTAGTACATGGTGAAAGATATGAGTCCAGTTTTAATCTTCAGCATGTGTAGAGGCAGTTTTTCCAGCACCACGTATTAAAGAGGCTGTCTTTCTTCCAGTGAATGTGTTCAGCACCTTTATCAAAGATAAGGTGGCTTAGTGTGTCTTTCTTCATCTTCTCATCTGTTCCATTGAGCTTCAAATCTGTTGTTTTGCCAGTACCACACTGCTTTTTTAATCACAGTAGCTTTATAGTATAATTTCAAGTAGCTTTATAGTATGATTTCAAGTGAGGGATTGTGATGCCCCTGTCTTGTCTTTGTTGCCCAGGATTGCCTTTGGTATTCTAGGTCTCTTCTGGTTCCAGATGAATTTTAGCATTGTTTTCTTTAATTCTGTGAGATATACTATTGGAATTTTGATTGGGATTGCATTGAATCTGTGTAACAGTTTTGGAAGTATGGCCATTTTCACTATATTGGTTCTTCCTACTCAAAAGCATGGGATATCTCTCCATTGTCTAATATCCTCTTCAATTTCCTTTTTCAGAGTACTGTAGTTTTCACTGTAGAGGTCTTTTACATCCTTTGTTGGATTGATTCCTAGGTTTTTCATTTTTTTTTATGCTATCATAAAAGGTATTGTTTCCCAGATTTCTCTCTCAGTGAGTTTGTTATTCATATATAGGAAGGTTATTGATTTTCGAGTGTTGACTTTGTAACCAGCTACATTACTGAAGTTGCTTATTAAATCTAGAAGTCTTTCGATGGAGTTTTTCAGATCTCCTCAGTAGAGTGTCATGTTATCTGTAAATAACTATAGTTTAACTTTCCTATCTTTATTCCTTTTATTTCTTTCTCTTGTCTAATTGCTCCAGCTGAACAGGACTATGTTGAATAAGAGTGGAGACAATGGACATCCATGTCTTGTTCCTGATTTTAGTTTGAAAGCTTTCAGTTTTTGTTTATTTAGTATGATGTTGGCTCTTGGTTTGTCATAGATGGCTTTTATCAGATTGAGATAAAGACCATCTATTCTAATTTTTTGTAGGATTTTTATCATGAATGGGTGTTACACTTTGTCAAAAGCTTTTTCTACATCTATTGAGATGATCATATGATTTTTGTTCTTGGCTCTGTTAATATGGTGGATTATATTTATGGATTTACGCATATTGAACCATCCCTGCATCCCTGGGATGAATCTTGATCATGGTGTACAATCTTCTTGATAATTTGATGCAGTTTTTTGCCAGTATTTTACTGAAGATTTTTGCATCAATGTTCATTAGGGAGATTGGCCTGTAGCTGTCTTTCTTTGTTGGGTCCTTCTCTGGTTTTGGTATCAGGGTAATGCTTGCTTCCAGGAATGAACTTGGAAGTATTGTTTCCCTTTCAATTTCATTAAAAAGTTTGAGAAGTAGTAGTGTTAGATCTTCTCTAAATTTCTTGTAGAATTCAGCAGTGAATCTGACAGGGCCTGGGCTTTTCTTTATTGATAGGTTTTTAATTACATTTCAATTTCATTTATTGATATTGGCTTGCTTAGGATTTTTGTATCATCTTGATTCAGTCTTGGTAATTCATACGTATCTAGGAATCTGTCCATTTCTTCTGTATTTTCCATCTTGTTAGAATACAAGTTTTCAAAGTGGATATAGGTGATTTTCTGGATTTCTGCAGGGTCTGTTGTGATTTCACCCTTTTTATTCTTAATCGAGTGGATTTGAGTCTTCTCTTTTTTTGATAAGGTTGGCTAAGGGCTTGTCAATTTTATTTAATCTTTCAGAGAACCAACTCTTCAATCCATTGGTTCTTTGTGCTTTTTTAGTCCTCATTGTGTTAATTACTGCTCTGATCTTTATAATTTCCTTCCTTGTACAAGATTTTGGTTTAGCCTGCTCTTCTTTTTCTAGAAGTTTGAGGTTCAACGTTAAGTTGTTTATATGTGCTTGCTCTTGTTTCCTGATATGGGTATTTACTGCTATAAATGTCCCTGTTAAAACTGCTTTCATTGTGTCCCACAAGTTCTGGTATGTTATGCTGTCATTATCATTCAACTGTAAAAACTGTCTAATTTCTTTTTTAATTTTATCTGTGACTTATTGATTTTTCAGTAGGTTGCTATTTAACTTCCATGTGTTTATAAAGTTCTTGTGGTTTCCTTTGGCATAGATTTCCAATATCATTGCACTGTAGTCTGATAGTATGCATGGGATAATTTTCATTCCTTTGCATTTACTTAAGCATGTTATATGAGCCAGTATATGGTCTATTTTGGAGAAAGTCCCTTGTGCAGCTAAGAAGAATGTGCATTTTGATGTTGTGGGGTGGAACACTCTATAGATATCTACAAGGTCCTTTTGTTCAAAAGTTTGATTTAGTTCTAATATTTCATTATTGATTTTTTTTTTGTCTAGTTGATCTGTCTTTTTGTGACAGTGAAGTATTGAGATCACCCAATATAATTGTATTCGGGTTTATTTGATTTTTCATGTCCATTAGTAATTGTTTCATATAGTTGGGTGCACTGGTGTTTGTCCCATGTATATTTATGATTGTTATCTCTTCCTCTTGGATTGTTCCCTTTATGAGAATGTAGTAACTTTCTTTATATCTCTTAATCAGTCTCAGCTTGAAATTGACTTTTTCTATAAATAGAACAGCTATCCCTGCTTTTTTCTGGTTTCCTGCCACATGGAGTATTGTTTTCCATTCTTTGAATTTCAGCCTATGAATTTCTTTTTTGAATTAAATGTGTTTCTTGTATGCAACATATTGCTGGATCTTGCTTCTTGATCCATTCTGCCCTTAAGTGTTGTGTCTCTTGAGTGGTGAATTGAGACCTTTTACATTGATGGTTATAACTGAAATGTATTGACTTATCCTTGTCATGTTATTTTCCTGTTGTTGGCTCCCCCCTTTTTTCCTGTTTCTCTAATTGCTTGCCTTCTCTAGTGGATTCTTTCCATTGGGGTTCATGGAGCTGTAATTCTTATTGTCTCTTTCTAGAATGTCCTTCAAAATACTTTGGGGTGCTGGTTTGGTGGTCATAAATTTCCTCAGATGTTCTTTGTCATGGAAGTATCTTATTTCTCCATCAATTTTGAAAAATAGTTTTGTGGGGTACATCAGTCTGGGTTGAAAGTTGTTTTCCTTTAGAACTTGAAGTACTTAACTCCAAGCTCTCCTTGACTTGAGAAGTCAGCTGTGATTCTAATCGGCTTTCCTTTATGGGTGATTTGTTCCTTTTCTCTAACAACTTTTAAGATTTAATTCTTGTGTTGAATTCCTGGAATCTTGACGATGATATGACTGGCTATAGATATTTTTGATAATTGCTAATTGAAGTTCTATATGCCTCACTTATTTGTATGTCAAACTCTTTTTCTCTACCAAGAAAATTTTCTATCATGATGTCTGTGAACATTTTTTAAATGTCATTTGTGGTATCGCCTCCTGTTCATTGACTTTAATTAATCTTAAGTTATTCATCTTTGTCCCATTTAGCAGCTGCTGGATTGATTTCTCATGGTCCCTTGCTGCTTTTGAGAAACCTTTCTTTTCCTGGTTGCTAACTGCAAGCCTGTCTTCAATATCTGAGATCCTACTCTCACATTGGCCTAATCTGTTTTGAATATTTTCAGTGGAGTCTTTATCCTCCTGGGTATTTGCTTGAATCTGCTTTATGGATTCCATTTCTTTCCTATGCTGAACCTCCATAACTATCTTAAGCTCATCTATTTTTTTGTCCATGTCTGCTCTAATGTCATTAAGCATGGTGCATATTTTGGCAATCTCTGTAGTTATCTGAGAGATTATTTCTGATTTCATTTTTTCCAGTGCCTCTTTCAACAACTTTGTTGTTTCCACTTTAGAGAGACCTGGTGGGGGGCTTTTGGATTGTCCCACTTCATTGCCCCCTGGATTTGCCTTTGGTGAATTTGATGTCTGAGGCTGCATTTTACTTAAGTGTCTTCTCATTTTATTTTCTCTCTCTTTTTAGTTTAATTGCTAGAGTGATGATTGTAAGTTGCCTTAGTGGGTTGCTTTATTGGTAGTATTTAGGACCCTTAGGTGATGATTAATTCTCTGAGGTATCTTCCAGGTGTAACCGGCTTTTGGGTGTTGTGTTGGAAGTTCTCACCTCTTCAGTTTTTTGGAGATGAGAAGTTGTTGCTTGTTTGGCGTAGTCCCTGGTTCTTTGGCACTGTGCTACTGTATTTTCTGTGGTCCTTAGTTAATCTCAGTCATGAATTATCAGGACCAACAGGGCCAGCCAGTGCAGTCCTCCACATCCACCACTCCCCTCCACTGCTGCATCTCTCTGCAGAGGCCTCTGGGGTCACCAGCTGTCATCATTACTGTGCCTGTGTGTCCCCAGGTTCTAACTGCTCCTCTCAGGCAGTGAGTCCCATCTCAGGGTGAAGGTGCCATCAGCTACTGCCTTCTTTGTTGAAGTTCTTTTTCCCTTGCTTTACCATTTTCTGAAGTAGTTCTGGGAGTCCTCTTTCATGAGTGTCTTTAGTCGCTTTGTTGCAGCTGCTTTGATGTTCTGAATTGATTAGCAGTGTTGACCTTTTGTGATCATTTTGACTTTGGGAAAGAGCCAGAAGTCACACAGTGCCAGATCTGGTGGATAAGGGCAAACAGAATGTTTTCATGAGCCTACCTTTCTATTAGTTGGCACTTGGCAGTAGTAGTCACCATAATATTTTTAATCATGCCTCAAAAGAAACTCACAAAAGAGGACTTCCAGAACTGCCTCAGAAAATGGCCGAAGCATTGGGATAAATGTGTTTGAAGCAAGTGGAAGTATTTTGAGGGTGATTAATGGTGTCTTTTACTATCATAACTTACTGTATATTTTTTATCATACCTTATGTACCATTTCAACCAAATCTGTTATCTCCTCTTCTGTGTTTCTTCAGGATTTGGCAATGAAAGAAACCACTAAGACAAATAAATTTTTCACAAAATTCCTAGCCTGCCCTTTGAAATGGGTGAAGCCTTTTTGTCTTTGCACTGGTGAAAGTGAAACAGTATCTATAGGAGCAAGCCTTTTTCTCAGGTTCAGAGTGGTTTGGAAGAAGCAGTGAATTATAATGGTACCTGTAGTCACCAGACTTCGCCTACACTGAATGCTTAAACACCTTACTTGGATTTTGCGGGACTTCTGTGGTCATTATATTATTACTGCTAGTTGATCATGAGGAGCCCTGGGCCTCCATGAAGAAATTGCCCAACATCAAAAAATCTCTGCAGGTCCCGAAGGGTGTGCTTTTGATAACTGTGTACCTCTGTGGCATCTTGAGGACAGCTGGGCCTTAAGGCCTTCTTTGGGGAAGTGCCAGAGCTGAAACAGTGGGCATGGCTGCTGTGAAAGAGTCTCTTGTGACCACAAAGGAAAGAGAAGTAGGGGTCTGGGGAACCTCTGTGCTGAAGGCCACCTGTTAAGGCTCAAGTCTCCCTTGAACCCTTCCCACCTGAATTGCTCCCAGCCTGCTGGATGCATGGTAGCCAGCAGCTTCCCACCCCAGCCTATTCCACCCGGTGTGGTGATCACCAGGTGAACTTAGGTTTACAGCTGACCATCAGAACCAGATTCCAAACTGGAACCTTCTCCCTCAGATAATTCTTTCTGTAAATGAATGGGAACCATCTGATGGATGCGGGAAAGACATTTTCCCCAGAGAAAACCAAGGAGAAAAAGACGGGGCTTTGTGGCCAGGAGAGGCAGAGTCGGGCAACCAGGCTGTGCTTTTGGAAATGGGATTGTGATGAATGGCTATTCTTTTAAAACAAAGAATGGAAATGTTGGATGGAGATGGGGTGGCAGGAGGAAGTGGTTGGGTTCCATATGGTATGAGCATGGCACTTATGCGGTAGGCCAAATATCAAACCCTCTAAAAGTAAAAATGCCCATACCCTACAGGTCAAACCTAGAAATGTGCTTCCTTGCATGGCAAAAGCATCTTGCATACACGGGTATGATGTGGGTATTAAAATGGGGAGATCTGCCCATCTTAGCGTACCTGGGTGGGGGCAGGCCTGCTCATATAAAGGCCGATGACTTTTCTGCCTAAATTTAGAGAAAATCTACAAGGTAAGAGTGGTAGCATGCAAGGGAGAATGATAGCATGACAAAGAACTCCACCGTTGCTGGCTTTAAAAAGTAGAAAGGGGGCAACCTGCTCAGAAATGTAAAGCAGTTTCCAGCAGCGAGGAAATGGGGACCCAAGCTTCAAGGAACTGAATTCATCCAACAAGGTGAAAAAACAAAGAGCACATTTCCTCCTACAGACTCTAGAAAGGAAAACAAGCAGCCCTGCCCTCCCTGTTCGTACCCTAGTGGGACCTGCATTGTGTTTCCGATGTACAGTACACTACAGTAGTATTTTTGTGCTATTTTTCAGCCACTAAGTTTGTGGTCGTATATTACAGCCACAGTAGATAGCTAATATATCTTATCAATGAAAATATACTGCTTAGAATGTGGTCCAGGTGAGAGGAATTATGGGAGGCAGATGGCAGAAGGGCAGCTCCATCTTGAGCCCCCTGGGAAGGACAGTTCTATCCATAACTGAATTATCTAATCTGATGACAGGTGCCAGAAGTCTCCAGATATGTTTCCTCTTAGCATGTACCTTTTTTCCCCCTGACTAATCCTTAAAGCAATCCAGGAACAGGAAAGAAGCTGAGAGCAGATGCTACTGAGGGAGCTTTTCTTGACTTGCTCTCCAAATGGGTGAGAAGCACAGGAATTGCTCAACTACAGTGTAGACAACAGTGTGTGAACCCAGAGCTTTCTAGTTTAAGGCATCCAATTCTTCCACTGAGGTAGTGAGAGCCCAGGAACAGGTGGTGCACCGTTTTGTCCTGTGTTACAGCTCACGCATCTCCATTTCACAAAGGTATAGCCACGGTCACTGAGTCTCTGAGCATACATTTTGCTTTGTCCAGAAATTCTACAGCAGGGCTTGAGGAGCAAATGGGAGCCCAAGGCAACTTACTTGTGCCTTTAGATTCTAGTTTTCTTCTCCTCTGTAGTCCTCTAGAGTTATTCTTGGAATCACTGCCTTTGTTTCTTCTTGCCCTATGTTTATCATACGGTGTTCCTTTTCCAAGAGACGAATAAAAGTATTGTTTAATGTATGAGGCTATAATGCCATAATAGTATATTCTTTTGCCTGAAATGTATTCTTAAGTATTACCTTGGTCTGTACTTTAATTGAATTGGATAGAGACAGCACATTGCAATTGTTAAGGTTAACGACCCAATGATTTACAAGACAAGGCACATTTACTGGCAAATAGATTTTCGTAATTGTTCTGCTGCACGGTGAGAATAGTGGTTTGTGCATTGATTTGCTATGTCCTGGAGCGGGTCTTACCCAGAGAGGATGGTGCCCACGGCCCTGTGGAGGCCATGCAGGAGTTGCTGGGGATCGATGGGATTAGCACACCCCACAAGCTTTTCTTGCTAAGAGTAATTTGACGCAGAAAAGCCCTCAGGGGCCCTCAGGAGGGGTGAATAATGTTTTCAAAATGAAGATAGTTCAGAGTGCTGCAGGTGTCAGAATTTTTTTAAAAAGGAATAAACTCCATAAAAGTAATATAGATTTATTTTTATTATGATATAATTTCAAAGTTGTGTATATTTAGGAAGTACAATCTGACATTTTGATATATCTCTATGTTATGAAATGATTACCCCATCAGACTAATTAGTTTATCATCTCACATAGGTACAATTTGTGTGTGTGTGTGTGTGTGTGTGTGTGTGTGTGTATGTGTGGTGAGAACACTTGAGATCACTTGCAAATTTCAAGAATACATTATTATCAGCTCTCATCATTTGCTGAATACAGTATTAGGTCTCCAGTTGTAATTTATCTTACCACTGAAAGTTGTAGTCTTCGTATTTCATTTTATCTGACACATAAGAATTGTATATGTATGTGATACCATGTGATGCTTTCATACATGTATACATTGTGCAACATTCAAATTGGTGTAAGCATATCTATGTCCTCATTTGTCACTTCTTTGTGGTGAAAACATTCAATGTCCTTTTATTGCTTTTTTTTTGAAATATGTACTACCTTATTATCCCTTATCCTACTGTTCAACAGAAGGCCAGAACTTACTTCTCCTATCTAGCTGTGAAAATTTGTACCCATTAATCAATATCTCCCCTTGCCTCATACCTGCAGTTCTTCATGACAACCACTTTATCCTCTGTAACTATGAGTTCACTTTTAAGAAATTCTGTGTGTCAGATTATGCAGTATTTGCCATTCTGTATACACTCATTTCACTTAGCATAATCAGTCCCCCAGATTCATCTGTGTTGTTGCACCTGGCAGAATTTCCTTCTAGGAAGATGATAAAACTAAGGAAACAGCTTGACCTCTTTAAAAAGATCTCCTAACTGTTTTGGCTCAAGAAGTAGATCCAATTGTCAGGGACACTACCTGCGCTTTCTCAATGTCTTTATCTCAGTGTAGACGGAGAGTCTGGCAGCTGGACCACTCCAAACACCTCTTCATAAGTCTGTGCTTTCTTATTTTCTTGTATATATCCAAGAATATTGGCAAGGGGCTCCACCTTTTCTTTCAAGGGCATCTCTAATTACCACTCATTAACTGTGACGAGCTCAAATGAAGAAAGCCAAGAGCTTAGAACACAGAGGACTAGAGAGGAAGTGAGAGAGCTTGAGAGACTCCCTGGAGTGATTCAGACAAAAGAACAGGATGTCTTTGATTGTTTTCCAAGGATATTATATCATGTCCACCGAGCACAAATTTTAGGATATGAGAAAGAGGAATTTGAGTGAAATTGTAGAGAAAAGACCAGCTGAACATTATCCTGTTTAGAAATGTCATTAAAAAGAAAATGGAGAGCAATTTTTCCAGCTGAAATTAATGAAACACACTGTTATGCTTTGTCTTTTAAAAGCTCTTTAAGTTGTGACATGTCATACTCTCAAATCCAGATATACAATAAATATTTACAGATGAGATTGGAAAAAGTAAGTCCCTGCGAACCCACTTCCAGAGTGAAACACAAAACTGGGTGACGTCCTTCATTCCCCAGTCCCCCCTTTGTCAGAGGGCTGTCTGAATTCTGTGTGATCATCCCTTTTTAAGAGATACAATCTCTCTAGCTCTGGAATTGTTCAGTTGTGTGTAGTTCCCATCCATTCGCTTTGTTTTGTTTGTTTTGTTTTTAAAGCCCTCTCTTACAGTTTTCATCATATAAATGTATCAAAGCTGGCTTACCTACTCTATTGTTACTGGATATTTGGGTCGTCTTCAGATTTTGGGGTCACAGATGACACCGACTGAAGCTTTGCTCAGCATGCCTCTCACACTCTCACCTAGGAGTGAGTTTGCCTCTCCCCAGGTTACACAGTTCAGTGTAGCCTTGTGCCAAATCGTTTTCTAAAGTGGTGATACCAGTTTACTGTCCCTCCAGCAGTCAATGAGTCGACATTCCCATTGCTCTTACTTCCCAATGTGAGACACTATCAGAATTCTTCTGTTTTGCTTATTTGATGGTTTTAAGGATATTCCAAGGCAGTTTGTGTTTGTAATTACTTTAGATTGTTCATGAAATTTAGCACCTTCTCCTGTTGGCTATTTATTTTTCTTCTATGGGAAGCTTTTTTCATGACCTTTCCTATTTTTTTTCTGTTGAGTTTTGTGCTTAGTTATTAACTCAGAGGAGATATTTACATGTTCTGCATTAGTGCTGCCCAAAAGAAATACAATGTAAACCACATATGTAATTTAAATATTTTAGTAGCTGCATTAAGAAAGTAAAATGAAACTGGGAAAGTCAGTTTTAATAATTCATTACTTTATTTTGCTCAATTTATATTATTTATACTAGATATATCTAAATATTGCCCATGTAAAATCATTAATGAAAATTTTGAAATATGATGCATGTTTTGTACTCACAGTGAATCTCATTTGCACTAACCATACTTCACTGTCCCCGAGCCACAGGGGCCTCTTGGCTATGGTATTATGCAATTCTGTGGGCTTCTCCTTTGACAATCATATTTTCTTTTAACCTATATCTGTGTTTTCTTTTTATGATCAAGTGAAGCACCTCTATTGAGCATAATTTCATTTTATAAATATTTCTTTGTGCTTTTTTTTTCATTTTAAAAATTTGTGTGTGCTTGAGGTTGACTTAGATCATTTCCATTGCTATAACTGAACACCTGAGTTTGGATAATCTATAAAGAACAGAAGTTTATTTATCTTATGATTCTGGGGTCCCAGAAGACTCAAAGCATGGCACCAGCATCTGCTCAGCATTTGGTGAGGGCCTTGCGCTACATCATGGCAGACGACTTTCCATGGTGATACAGAGAGGGGCTTTGCTTTTGTAACAAAGCCACTCCCTTGATAACTCATTAATCCACATGAAGACTAAGCCCTCATGACCCAATCTCTTCCCAAAGATCCTACCTTCAAATAGCATTGACATATGAATTCAGGAATTAACTCTCCACCTCTTGAAACTGAGAGGCACATTTAAACCACGGCAGAGGTAAGGATCCCGTTTCAACTTTATGCATAGAAGAGCAATCAGCTCTGTGTGGAAACAGTGCTTTATGTCCATTTTGAGGTACATAGGCTGGTTTCTAACTCCTGAGTTCAATAGATCCTCTGGCCTTAGCCTCTGCAATGGCTATGACTAGAGATTCACACCATTGGTCCCAGTACACCAGCTAAATCTGAATCTTAGAAAAACAAGGTATCACTTTTTAAAACATAAATATGTTCCAAATATTGTATGGTATATACTTATACTCTAAACCATTCATTTCTCTGATATTCAAATATAACTGAGCACCCTCCATTTTCATTTGTTACATCTGGCAGCCTCAGGTAGGCGATCCTGCTGTTGCTTCTTCAAATTGGGATGGAACTCTAACATGCCAACGCAAACATCACCCTTAGGTGGCTTGTGGTCCCTCCCCTTCCTTTGATAACAGTGCAAATGGAGATGTGTGGGCTCAGAGTGATCAAGTATCTAATTGAATGATTCTTGATTTTATATTTTTTTCTAATACTTCTAAAGGCATAAAAATAGGCAATTTTTTCTTGTCTTCTCCAGCTGGGAAAAGTAGGGACCTTTACCACACTGAGCCCATGCCTTTGCTGAGTGGTGATCTTGTGCAGGTTTTGTGGCAGGCCTGGCTCACCAGGTGAGTATCTGGTCATCCAGGGAGCTAACCCAGGTCTCTGATGCTCAGGATTCTGCAAAGTATCGTTCTGGTCCAGAGCTGAGGGCTGTAAGGGCAAGCAGCTGGCCATGGAGGGCCTTTGTTCAAATGGCAGACAAAGGATAAACTGGAGGCTTCTATAAGTAAATGGATGCAACTTGACACCGTGCTCATAAGTGAAATAAATCAGATCCATAGGTGTAAGCACTGTACTGTCTCACTAGTATGAAAAACTGAACAAGTAAATAAGATCCAAATTGTACAAAAGAAATTGTGAATTGGGAAGAAACTGTTCAAAAGAAAAGGCCAACTATGATGGGGGAAAAGAGAAAGGAAGAAAGGGAAAAAAATATGTATGTATACACAGAATAGGTAAGATAGTTATACAGCTAGTTTCTTTTAGTTCATTGAAAAGTTTGTGCTGATTTAGTTTGGACAAAGTATCATGCCTATAGTTGTACTCTGAATAACTACTACAAAGACAACAATACGCAATGTATTAATTATTGTAACTGTCCTACCAACCTGTTTTGAAACTGTTTCACTTTTATTTTTATCTTTTTTCTCTTTAAAATAAAAAAAATTTAAATGTTCCCAAAGTAAAAAGCAAACAAACAAACAAACAAAAGCTTTACTTACCATAGTGATAGAGACCAGAGAGCCAGAGAGAAGCCCAGAAATCTTTAGATTATTAAAAGGAATAAAAAATGATGGAGGAGAAGAAGATGGTAACGGATGAGAAAAGCTATTGCCATTACCTATAATCTGGAGAGGCGGAAGGGCCCAAGTGCAGAGAAGAAGAAAGCAGCCTTTGGGAGATGTGAGTCGTATAACAAGGCTTCATATCAGAATATTTTTTCTAAAATGAAGACTGTTCGACTGAGAAAATGCTCCCACGGGCCTCTTAGATTGATGAAGAGTCCCATTGCTATAGTCATTTAAAACCAGAACTGAACAAAGCAATTGAAAATGAACTGGAGGGAGCTCTCCCCTGATACCTTTTGGGAAGGACTGGATAATCTGATAGGTCCTTCTTTCTCTCAAAGCCTGTGAATCACAGGCTCATTTAAAAACATGACGGTTAAAGCTCTCAGGAAATCAGAACTCGAGAATTTAATTGAAAGTAATTCTATACAAGTGAAGCATGGTCTAGAAATTTCAGTGTGTGTATTTTTTTTAAACATCCAGGATAAGAGGGGAAGGTAGTCTCAAAATTCTTAATAGGCGAGAGCTTTATTTAAATCCCGATAAGCTGTTACTATACCTCGCCTCTAGGTTCAAATTATTTTTAGGTGACACTTGAATGATTATGTCTATTTGACTTCATTTTTCTAACTAAATAGTCGTTGCAGAAAATAGATCTCCTGGCTTACTCCAAAGCTGTAAGTAAACATTCAAAGTATCTATGCACTATAAAAATACCTTCTCTATGGTGCTGGTTAAAGGCATGAAAATTTCCCTCCTGGTGCCAGATGCCAAGCCTGGATGACCTTCCCAAGTTTTGTGTTGCAAATCTGAAAAATAAACCCAGATGTTCTGGAGAGCCATCAGGTACAGGCGTACATTAGATAAATGTTCATGTTTTTGTTTCATCTCAGACGGCCTCACAAGGATGAATTACATAAGCTGTACCTGTTAACAGGCTTTGGTGACTGTCGCATTATTTTCTTACATCAGTTCTAATATACCTGGTAATAGAATTTTTTTAAAGGCAATTTTGGCAGCAGATATTATCTTTTTGCTTTGCATCTTGCTTTCCTTCCAAGGAATGAATTACATAATATTGTTGATTCTACACTTTCTCCCCCAACTCTTTTCCCTCCATGCCTACCTCTCTGGTCCCATTATCTCTCCCTGGTGGCCTCCACCTCCATTTCCCTGCTGCCTATTGTATATATTGCAGCTACATTAAACTTCCCAAAACATGGCCTTGATCCTATCACTCTCTTGCTCAGAAACTGTCAATAACTCCCAGTTTGCTGTGCAGCTTTCCCAAACATTAGTCATACCACCTCCACTATCGTTGCTATTTTTCTCTTCCATCTGGCTGTTGTTTACTTTGTATTTATCTGTAAATGGACTCACTCTTTTTAACTTAAATGTATTCTTAAAGAAAACTTTATCTCTAAGTAAATGGAAAACCAGTGCCATCTATCATAATAGAAACCAACTATAAAAATAAATGGAGTGAAAACAAAACAAAAGTATTTTCTAGCTAGACAGTTTTATCCTAGCTCTAAGCCTGAGGCTCAGTCCTCTTGCATTTACAAAGCTGGGTGAATTTTCAGTTGCCTTTCCTTTCTCCCTCCAGATCCATGTCCCTCTCTTCTCCTTGATCACTACCCTATGGACGAATCAGTGGGCTCCCTTGTCTCCCGCAGTCCAGTAGAGTTTAGGAATGAAGAAAATGGTGGATCCAAGACTTTGTTCTCTGACTCACCTACCTTGCAGAGTCATCTAAACCCAGAAATGTGCTGTGACCAGAGACAACAGTTCGCTTTCGGGGGACTTGTTCCACACGGCTCTCCCCTGAGCTCTTCTGACCTGGAAATGATGGCAGCTGTGGCTCTGCTCACCTTGGGCCACTTGTGAGGCTCTAACCGGACCTAACTCCCCCCAGCCTGCTTGCCAGCAGAGGAACTACTCTCTGCAGGGAGCTCAGCTTTTAGCAGGGAACTCAGCTCAGTACCAAAGTCGTCCTGGCAAGCACAGGAAAGGAGATAAGATAGGACAAGAAACTTTGCAGGTCCTGTGGACATCTAGAGACATTCAAGGATTTACACCGGACACTTCAAGGACTCTGCCTGCTGAGATGCAAGACTGCCAGAGAGCTCTGACCACAGATGCTTATTGGGCTCTTCCCACTTAATGTCCCCTGCCTCTCTCCATCCCTTATAAAAGGGATGCACTTCTCTTTGGGGCAGAAGGTCTTATCATGCTGTCTGTCTGCCTGCCCCCACATTGGGTTTACATAAGCCTGGTGGTCTCTGCTGTCTTCCCTCCTTCCCCTGTATGTCACATATGTTATATTTGGTGCCAAAACCTGGGATCGAGCAAAGGACCTTCACTTGGGCCACTGTCCCTGCCCACACTTGGTCAGTAGTCTCTCTGAGACAACCTCCTTGTATTAGTCTTCTTTGTCAGTGTCATACATTGTATGATTGAAAAAACACAGTTAATGTATAAATACTAAAAATTTACTGCAGTAAAACACACATTGCCATCCACTCCCATCAAAACACACTGCATCATTTAGGACACGGTTATTTAATCATTCCTGCCACTGTATGAAGCAGTCATGGAAGTTCTTTTTCATGTCTTTAGCTGCCTTCTCATGGCTGCCTTAATGTGTTAAGTTGATGCAAAATGCTTACCTGTTGTCTTGGTTACTTTTCTCTCATTGCTGAGGCAAAATACCTGATGCTCAAAATGAAGGAAGAAAAGATTTATTTCTTATAGTTTTTGGAGGTTTCAGTTCATACTCAGCTAGCTCCAAGCAGGATGGCGTAGCTGAGGGGCAGTCATTCATGGTAGCTGCAAGCAACAAGAGCGAAAGAGCAAAAGAGAGAAAACATGTCTTCTTCGCTCCCTTACATAGTATGCTGGCTCCGCCTCTGGATGGGTGCAGCACTCACACTGTGAGTCCCAGCACTAGACAATGAACCAATCACAAATGGTAGATTTAGCCACCTCCATGACTGCCTGAGGCTTTGGGGGGCACCTAGACACAAACCATAATACCTATCATAGTCATTTTGACTTTAAGGAAAAGCCAGACATTTCAGAATGCCAGACTGGGTTAATAAAGTGAGTGAGGACACACTGCAATGTTTTTTACCAACCTACATTTCCATTGGATGGCACTTGTCAGCAACGTTCACCTTACTTTTTATCAAACCTTGTAAAGACACTCACAAAATAAGACTTTCAGAAACACTTCAGAAAGACTCAAAAACACTGGGATAAGTATGTTCAAGGGTAGTTTGCTGTAAAAAGTTCTTTGAAAAATGTAAACATTCACTACACACACACATACACACACACACACACACACATATATATATATATATATATATATATATATTTAAATTTTAAAGAGAAAAAAACAGAAAAATCAAGAAGCAAACAAACAAACAAAAAACAACAAAAGCAAAATGACAACAACAACAAATAATAATAGCAACATAGAATTTCAAAACAAGATGATAGGAATTTAACAATGATTGCTATATTGCATATCATTTTCTTCAAAATAGTTGCTCAGGTTACCAGATACAATAATAAAACAAAACAACAAAACAAAACAAAACAAAACATTAGGTTTCAAAAACAAACAGAAGGAAATCCCCCACAGTTGCTATAATACATATTGTTATCCTTCAAACTGATGCTAAGACTACCAGCTTTAGGCCTGCAAAGTCAATCAAACAATACAAGCAGTATGTTTTTTTGTTTTGTTGTTTGTTTGCTTCTTGTTTTTTGTTTTTGCTTCAGTTGTTATCATCTCAGCCTGAGTTCCTCTGAATCAGCCAGTTGCTTGAGGTGTGGGATAGCTCTTCTGGTCTCCCAGCCCACAAGCTAGCTGGCTCATGGGATGGCACAGGTTGGCTTCTCAGCTCCCCTTCTGGCCTGCATAGTTACCTCTGGCTCATAGGAAGGTGTGTGTTGGCTTCTTGGTTCTCCTCCTGGCCCGCATGGCTGCTGCTGGCTCATGGGACGGTGCAAGTTGGCTTCCCCACTCCCTTCCTGGCCCACATGGCTGTTGCTTGCTCACAGAAAGGTGTGGATTGGCTTCTTGATTCTCCTCTCAGCCAGCATGGCTGCCTCTGGCTCACAGGAAGCCCTCTGGCAACAAATTCTGGGTTAGTTATTTTCTTGTTGCTGAGACAATCTGACACCCAAGATTAGAGGAGGAATGGTTCATTTAACTCACAGTTTGTAGAGGTTTCAGTTCATAATTGGCTGGCTGCAAAGCAGGGTGGCATGGCAGAGAAGCAACCATCCATGGTGGCAGAAAGCATCAAAAGTAACAGAGAAGAGGAGACATTCAGTCTATGTTTTAAACTCCTGCAAAGACCCTGACTTATGCAGTTATCATGCTTTAGATACCATAGAGTCGCATTACTTTAGACAGTACTTGGCTTTATCAAAAATTGAGGGGGCTTGACTGATGGACAGTTTTTATACCACTTGCACTATGTGTACACTAGTGAGTGTACCTGTGTCCCCTCAACACACACCTCTCTCTGGTTAGGGAATGCCTTCCTATGGGACAAACCCAAAGCTGGGCTTCAGTCCAGTTCACCCTTCTTTTTTCTCCCTTTTACACACACTTAAATACTGCAAGTGAGCTTCAAGCTTGTCTTGGTTACTTTTCACTGGTTGTTGAGACAAAATACCTGATGCCCAAAGTGAAGGAAAGAAAAGTTTATTTCTTACAGTTTTAGGGGTTTCAGTTCATACTCAGCTGGCTCCAAGGCTGGGTAACACGAGTGAGGGGCAGACATTCATGGCCACTGCAAACAGCAAGCATGAACAGAGCAAAAAAAGGGAAAACATGCCTTCTTCCCACCCTTACACTGTATGCTGGCTCCACCCTTGGGCAGGTGCAGCACTCACACTGCCAATCCCAGAGCTAGGCAATGAACCAGTCACGGATGCTAGATTCAGCTGCATTCATGATTGCATGAGGCTTGCGGGGAGCCACCTAGACACAAACCATAACAAAGCTCTTCCCTGTTCTCACCTCATGATGCCCTAGTTCAGGTCACAGTTAAACCATTTCCTCTATTGGACAGAACAACTCCTTTGTCACCTCCATGAATTTGGTCACAGTTCCAATGCTGCCTGGTCCACAAAGTCTTCACTGATATGCTTAGCAACCTTAATATTTGTCTCAACTTCCCCGAACTGTGGGTCTCACTCCTACAGTGGCTCCTGCAGAGTTTCAGAGTGCCTGAAACTCCCCAACCAAAGCTCAGTTGCCTTGCCCACAGACCTACTGGCCTCTCAGACCCAGCTCTGACACTCATGGTCCATCCACTGTGAAGTTCATCACTTTTCAGCTTGTTTTATATTTCTACCTTCTCTCCTGTGTTATAGTCATACCTCTATTCATTCATTTGTTTAACAATTAGTGATTAAAACCTAAAGTTCCACATGTATGGTGAACCCTGGATACATAATGATAAGTAAAATATGTGATTTCCATCCCAGAGGCTTGCAGCTGGAAGACAAGTACAGAAACCCTTTGAGACCTAACACTTTTCAAGATGGCCCTGAGCTGTAGAGCTCTAGAGTAGCTTTTGGTGGTTTATCCTTTCTCTCTCTCTCTCTCTCTCTCTCTCTGTCTCTCTCTGTCTCCGTCTGTCTGTCTATCTGTCTGTCTCTCTCCCCCTGCCCCCCATCTCTCTGTCATACACACACACACAAGTATGTAGCAGCCACTAGTTTACCATTTGAGATTGACCTTGGGAAAAGATAAGATTCATGTTTGCTCAAGACCATCTGGGTTCCAAATGATATTCAAAAGTTTCCAGGGCTGTGATTACACACGAGCTCAAGGAAAGCACACAGTAAACACACTAGGAGCAATGGAAGAAACCAGAGGGTTTTCTGAGCAAGTAGCAACTGCCACAGGCTGGGACAAGTCAACTCAGAAGATTCATATGCATGCTCCACTAAGCTCCTGTGCATGAAATATCTTCTTGTACATTTTAGAGCTGAGCTGGGAAGACAGAGGATTAAGTGTATGATCAACACATATTTAGTGTACTGAATCCATTTTGTGTTCATAATGCTACAGACCAAATTTGAGGATAGCAGCATATACAATCTGTATTTTAAAAACAGGGTATCATCTTTGCCCTAAGACAATTTCAACAGACACAACATAATGACTCATCTTTTCCTCTTGATCAGAGAATGTAATTTATAGCCTGGAGGACACTGTAGAAGTAAGTGTACCTTCTCTAGTATTTTATAAGTGCTACTAGAATACAAAAAAGGTTAGTTTGTGGGTTTGCATTGGGTTATTTATTTGGGCACACCTTCATTTCAAGGGGAGCAGCTGAAAGACAAGGAAAATCCCTAACTTGGCTAACAAAAGTGCCTTCCTCTATGGAACCCCTTGGGCCTGTCTTGCCCTGTCTCTGTAAGACTGAGAGACCATTTTTCTTGGTGAGTATTGCCCACCTCTTTGAACATCTACTTTGTGTGACTAGCATTGGACAGATACTGTATATTTTATTAGCTCACTCTGATGAGAAATCTCTAAAGTGATGACAACTTTTTATGAAGCCATATGAAGAAGCTGAGGCCCAAAGTGATCAAGGGCTTTGCTCAAGGACACCCATCTGATAAGTTATAGTCTGGAATCACATTCCAGTCTCCCGATGCCCAGGTTTGTTCTCTTTCCAGTATGTGACCCAAGATCCTTCTACTGCAGGTATTTGATTAGGCTGATTTGACATGCAAGGCTCTGATCTCCTCTGAGCTGAAGTGCTCTAATCCATTGCCATTTCAGCAGGATGACTGACATCCCAAAGGTGTTTCAGGCACACTGTTCCACCCCGAAGGGGCATATGAATCATTAAAGGGAGATTTGATCATGGAGTCTTTATTGTGCAAGTTAGAGTACAGGAATCCCTCTGGAAAATGTCAGCATGGCCCATGTCTGCTCAACTGTTTGCTAATCACGTCTCTCACCTGATAGGAAACTCTGTGAGCCAGGAACCATAACTGTGGGACTCACCTGCCTGTACCTAATGCCCAGCAGTAAGCATTTGATGAACTAATGAATTCAATTCAAAGTTCTGTCCTTTTTAACACATTGTCTCAGTTTTTATAATTCATTTATAGAGCTCTTCATAGACTACTAATAAATTCCTAGGGGGCATAATCCCTCTGCATGCATTGGAAACCACAGCCATGGAATATTCCCTAGAAATGACTTTAAAAAAATCTTATTTGGGGTCATGCTAATTATGTATTTCTGAGTAGCTGTACCTGGGTTTCTCTTCTGAGAATACACAATGTGGGATATTGGCATCTCTTTCAATTTGGACACTTATGAATTCTGAGTTACAAGGTGGGTGGAGGCAGCAGAAAAAGAGATATAAGAAATCTCCCCTCCTTGAAACTCAGCAACTTCAGGTACCCAAGAGGTCAACTCCTGATATGGGTTTTAACAACCACACGCTTGGCATTTGCAAGTTGCCTGCCTCTGTATGCAGACACGATGATAGCCGTGAGTAGGGCCTGACTCTAGGATGCAGCATTAGCCCTGGGTCTTGCCACTGGCTTGAACCCTGGCATACCTGCATTTTGTTTTTATGTTCTGGGAAAATGGAAGTGTACCTGTATACCAACAGAGAGGACAGTGTTTTGTGAGCTTGCAGCTGCCCCACTTGACAGCCTCCCTCCACCCACCAAGCACAGCAAATGGGGAACAGGAAAGTGGCTCTGGAGAGCTTACACTCTACCAATACTTTTGCCTTCTGCAAACCAATTTTATGAGGCTTCTCAAAGGCATTCATTACTTCTGTGGGTGTGGAGAGTCTGTAGTGCAAGAGTCTGCGCAGTCACCTGAAGCAGGGCTGAAAGCTGACTGGCAGAGTGACTGGAGTCAAAAGCCGTGTCACCAAGCCACACTGGATTAAGGGATGTTACTTGTGGCTTCCTGTACTGGACTTCTCCTGAAGTCTTCTGTCAAGCACCCAAAGTTCGCTGCACATCAGTTTCTAGCTCTTCTCTTTCATGTGGGCTTGTGAGGGCTGCTCTTAAAACATCTCTGTCTGAGACCAGAAGGAGTGCACTTCACAGGGCTGAGTGATCCTCATGTGGAAGTGGGCGAAATAGTTGCTGGGATTCTTGGATACGCGATGCAAGCCCAGACAGGTGTAGGTTAGGAGACGGGGGGAAAGAGGCTTCTTCTAGCACTGAAATGTAGGAGTGGGCAGGTCTGTGCATGTGTTTAGATGGGCTTAGTGTTGTTAATCATAAAATGGGAGGAAGAGCAGCCCTTGCTCCCGGGCTTGGGGAAGGGTCCCTGAAAGCCTGCCTGGTAACTTCACAGAGGTAGCAGACTCCACCCTGTAGTATGGCTGCACAGGGACAATTAGAGAGCCTCTGCAGGTGGCTTCTTGTGAGTGAGGAGGAAAGGCTGTGAATCTGAAGGGTGGGATCCTCAGAAGGAGCCAGGAGCTGGTCAAGTCCAGACTGCGACCAGGCAGGCCGCGGTGCCTCAGTCTTGTCTGAGATCTAGCTGACTGACCTGGTGCTGCGTCATGCATTTCCCTGGGTCCCAGAAGGCTCTGTGTGTGTGCTCTTTGAAGACTAAAACAGCAGCAGTGTTGCCTTGATACCTCAATTTACTCTTAAAAATTTGTGACAGTGTAGACAAGACAGAATTTAGCATTTTAACCATTTCTCAGTATACAACCCAGTCGTGTTAGGTATGTTCACATTGTTGTAAACACAATCTTCGAAACAGTTTTCATCATGTGAAACTGGAATTCTGTGTCTATTAAGTAAATTTCCATTTCCCCTTTCGACAACCAGCTACCTCAATGTATGTTTTGATGGTTTTACCACTTGCTTTACATATTTTTACCTTTTGTACTTATGAGTTTTTTGAGGGTGGAGGGAGCTCTTTCAATAAGGTAGATCTAGAGCTTTTATATTTTAATGACCAAAGTGAAACCATTTGAAGTCACAGAGAAACTTATTTCTCATGACTGTTTTTAAAATAATTTGCATGCTCAGTAATAAACCATATTTCCTTCTAAGTCTGTGGAACTTTTCGGTCTCATACCCTCATTACTAAACTCTGGTTCACTGCTGAGATACCAGCCATGGTTTGAGTTCAGGCTTTGCTTCCCCAAGTGCAAAATCTGTTCCAATCCCTTCCTGCTGAAGAGGGTAAAAATGTGCTGTTGAGATGAGCATGGAGCAGCTTGCCAAATGCAAAGTAGTTTGAAAAGGTGAAGGTTTAGCTAAAAATTCATGCAAATGTTTCATTTTATTTCATTCTATATCCATGTTTGTTTTTTAATATTGACATTAAAAATCATGTAAATTATTGATTTTCAAATGCACAAAAACCATAAGTAAAATTGAGACTGTAAGACTGGTATTGCATCATTCAGTGCTTTTATGATTATAGGGTAGAAGAAATTTGGAATCTAAAATTCTTAGTCACCTTTTGCCCATGTTCAAATTAAACTGATTATCTGAGAATAGGTGGGATGATCTTAGGTTTTTAGAGAAATTCAGGAGAAGGTCCCTCAAGTATTACTAATAAAACATATTATGCCCCATGACTAATATTATAGCCTAAGAGAGAATCTTACGTTCACTTTTAAAAACCCAAATCCTAGTTATGAATCATTTTCTTGAAGGTAGCCCTAGCTTTCTAGGCTTATCTCGGCTCTGACAATAAAACGTATTAGACAATGGAGACAGCAAAACATTTGAATGACCTTTATGTGGCAACTCCCCTTGGATTATAAAAGAAGGAATCTTCACTGTGTGTTTAACCCTCTTCTGATGCACAAGGTGAAAGACTTTAATTCTTCCCAAGATAAATTTCTTTGTTAACCAAGTATATCTAAATTCCTACCACAAATTAGATGCTAGGCATACACCAAGAATCTGTACAATGAAGACTCTTGGTCTTATATAAAGTTCACATTCTTGGTTGGGAGAAAAATGGTATACAAATAAACCTATGCATAATTTCAAAACTGATCTATGAAACAAAGAAATTCCAGAGACATGATCGAGTTTCCCCACTTTTGGTTAGGTGACCAGTGACAGCATCTCTGAGGTGTCACCTCATTTTAATGAACCACGACTTTCACAATAAGAAGCAATGTGACCATTGCTGTGAACAATGGGAGAAGAGGTCTCCAACCAAAGGGAACCACTAGTACAAAGGGACTGAGGCAGAGCCAGCTTTGCTTTGCTTGGAGGAGTCCTAAAAAGGCTAGTAGAATAGGAGTCTCGCAGAAGGGGAGACTGGAAACCCATAATAGGCAAGAGAGGTGGGCAGGGGGCAGATCGTGTGGGGTTTCATTGCCCCAGCAACATGGTTTGCCTTTTACTCCAACAGCAATGGGAAGCCACTGAAGGAATGTGAGCAAGGGGTATGAGGAGATCATACTGAGGATTCTGTGAAATCTCCATTTCACGGCAGGTGACATACTCTTATATTTGTCCAGGTGTAAGCATGGTGATCAGGGAGGGAAGTCATCAAGTTCAGAATATACAAGTAGAGATATAGTGGTTAATTTTATTTGTCAACTAGGCTGGGCCGCAGTACCACTGAAGAAACAGTATTCTGTTCATTTTTGTGGAAGTGCTTTTTGGATGAGATTTATATTTGAATAGGCAGACTATGAGAAAAGTACATTATCTCCAGTATGGTAAGTGGGATTTTCCTGAGCGAAAAGAAATTGTGCAGTTCCTTTCAGACTTGTGAGAACACCAGTTTCTTCTCTGTCAACCTATACATG
>RJWM01010773.1:0-62238 GCA_004363535.1 Dasyprocta punctata
CCCGCAGGCGCATTTGCTGGTCGGGATCACTTCTTGCTTGCTGGAGAGAATTCACCAACTAGATCAGGTTGCCTGTTTCTGTGCCCATCTGCTGGAACATGAAATAGCGCTGTACTGGGGCCGTATGCTTCGCCTCCAAGGTCCCATTACATCTGTTACTCACAGCAGAGGAGAATGGGTGCTCAGGCACAGGGTTTGCTAGGGCGTGGGTGAGGGCCAGCCCCGAAAGCGGGTCGGACGACCTTTCAGGACCCTGACAGTCCTGCTGGCCTATCCTTCTAATTCTACTAGGGATCTTGACTGTGGCACTCTGATGTCATATCATCGGGTTTCCAAAAAAGCCTCCAGCAAAAGACAATAATTGGGAATCAAAACCGTCACTGTCTGGTGACCTGATTTAAAATACCAATCACTAGCATGCTAAATGCTGTGTAACTCAAGCTTTCTAAAATCTTAAATACGCACCACACCCATTTTCAACAGGGGGTGAGAGGACTTGACAGCTATTGAGAAATTCAGAAGTTCTAGCTTAGAGTCTTAGATGTGATCACTGGAATTTCTAACCAAAACCAGAGGAGGTTTTCTTCTGTTTCTGTGCAGAAAAAGTCCCGGTGCCTAGTGAGGTTGTGTTTTACTTTCCCTGGGGAAGGCACCCCAGGGAGGAGGGAAGAAAAGTCCTGAGAATGACCAGTTTGCAATGACAGGATATGTGACAACTTGCTTCTGCCAAGGTTCAGATGGTGACCTGCAAACCAGGAGGATTACAGACATACTTGCTCATAACCATAAGTAGGCTCACAAGTGTTCCTGTTATCTATCAACAGAGATACCAGCTAAGAATTGCTAAATGAATTGTTCAGGCATCTTGTTCCCCGTGGAGTTCCATTTTAAAATAAGAAATGTAGTTTGCTGTTACCTTTTTGGGCTTTGGTTGACTCTGAAACATGCCACTGGAAAAAATTTAAGTGAAAAACATAGTTTTAAAAGAAAAAAAAAGCTGGTAGCTTTCTGATAAAAGGCTGAGAAGGATAAGCAAGGACTAAAAATGGAAGCTGTTCTCTTCAGTGGTGCCCAGTGGAGATTTTAAAATACACAAAAGCTGAGGTGTAGCAGAAGCCCTTGGTAGAGGCTGGAGTCACCCACTTTGATCCTTGATTTCTTCACTGGGCAGGTGCAGCAAGCACGCAAGCTTTTGCAAATTGGAATCTTATTGCACACTTCACCCTCTTTTACTTTTGAAAAAAATCATTAGTTGTGTCACGAATCACTTTGACTTAGAACCCGTGTCCTACAAGTGCCACTGGGTGATGTCATGGCTAGCTGCAGTGTCCCCGGGGTGGTGGGAGATAGCAACCATTGTGTGCAGACGTGTGCACAGGCGTGCGATTGCTGAGACACGCAGTTATCCAGCAACTGTCACGTGAGAAATAGCACTTTGCACCCCTGAACCACAGAGTGGGTTTGTTTCACTCTTCTGTCCATTCCAGTCACTTCACTGATGGCACACGTCCTCATTAAGGCCCATTAGCACATCAGGAGCTGTTCTCTGAGCGCGACAAGGACGGACCCTTTTTCGACATGGAGCAAAATACATATTCTGACGGGTGACAGTGGTAGGGAGAGAGGCAGAACCCTAGAATCTGTACCAGAGTGTCTTTAGCGTCAGTGTATGGGCAAGCAAGACATCCTGTAAGTTGAGAAGAACTTGTAAAACTGTAAAGCAACATTTGGCTCCGTGGTGAAACACTGTTATCGTTACCCTGAGACAGAGGTTTCTTGATTTCTCTTGGCTGCTGCAGGACCACACGGCACATTCAGCGATGGCTGGAACATGAACCGTTCTTTGCTCCTCAGAGAGAAACTGACGGAGGAGGCCTGACTAGAAGCAGGGATTTTGAAGCCATCCAGGTGCAGAATCACAGTGGCTCTAGAAAGTGGCTCCGGGGGCCAGCGTCCGCCTCTCTCCACCACCCACCCCTGTGGTGACCTTTGTCAGTGCCCGAGACCCTGGGGCCTCTTGCTTATTGTGCTGCCATGGCCTCGGTATCAGACTGGGTGTGTGAATCTGCAGGAGCGGTGATCTGTGCTCTGGAGCCCGGTGGCACTGCCCAGCCCTGGTCTACACTGGCACTGCCCGCTTCCCTGCCACCTGCCCCAGTATAAACCTGGCTGAAGTTTCCCTTTATCCCTTTGGACCCTCTTGGAGAGCAGTATGTGTATAAAGGTCTTTGCAAACCTGAACTGCTAAATGATTAACAGTGAATTGGACTGGTGAGCAAGGTCAGGCGAAAGCATTGGCCTTTATTTTGTAGGAAGGAGGCCAAGATACAAATGGAGAGCAAACTCCTATGGAAGGAAAATACGCGGGGAAGCGGAAGTCCGGACCCGGTAGGGTCAGGGGCCATTTTTTTCTATCAGGGTTCACTGATACCGGGGAAAAAATTGTGCTGAACTGAATTATTTTCAGAGATCTCACACTTACTGCGTCTGTGGTGGGATTGTGACCTTGGGCCTCACTGAGATGTGACTTCAGCCCTAACCAAGCCTGCTGGTTCCTAAGTCACGTGGCCCTGTAATCTGACTCCTGTGCAACTCAGCGGCCTCATCAGAAATCAGAGACCATTATTTTTATCTCAAGTTGTTCTGAGGATTAAATTAGATGCAGCCTATGAACGCTGGTGCCCGGGAGACATTTAATAAAGGCAGTTTCCCTTCCGTCTTTCTCTTCTGCTTTTAAAAATTAAGATTTAGGAGTGCTATAAATAAAACCCATAATAAAATGCGTTCTCAAGTGGAATTCAGGAGAAAGACTCGACAGCGTGGGCCCAGCCGCGCGGGAGAGCAGGGCGGAAGTGGCAGGCTCACGCCGGGCAGATCCAGCGGCCTTCGGAAGGCGCAGGCTCCAAAAGTCAAAAGTAAAAGAAAACTAACGAAGAAAGTCGAAAGAAGTTAAGGAAAACACTGTGGGAGTCTGTTGGCCAACTATCTCAGGAGCTGTTTGGAGCCTGGAAACCCAGGAATTTTGGAAAATGCTACCCTGTGTTCATTCTCAGTGGTAGAAACCCCAAACTTCCTGCTTTGGAAAGTGGGGGTGGCCGCTGGGACTTTTTGCCAAGAACAGCGTTGGCTGTTTCTCTGGCTCGGTGCTGCCACCGCATGTCCGTAAGTGGCATCGCGTCTCCCCTTCCGCCCTCCTATGGGGCGTTTGGTTGGTTTTGTGGCATTGGGGATTGAACCCAGGGTATGCACCGGCCAGGTGAGCGTTATACCACTGAGCCGCACCCCCAGTCCTGGGAACTGAAATTTAAATTCTCTTTTGCTTGAATCTGGATGTTTTCTCCCCAGGGTGATAGGAAATTTATTCCTTGCATTCTTCTTCCTTTCTGTTATGATCGGGAAGCTTTCTGAGATAGTGTGTTGGGGGGTGAAGTCACCAGCTGCCAAAGTGTGAGCTGCATGCCGTGGTAAGTGCTAGGTTTTCCTGATATGTTCTTTGCTTTCTCTCGGATTCCAGCCCTGGGTCCCTGGGTGAGACGCTGGGGAAACCAGCCGGCTGTTGACCCAGTATTTTTGCAGCTTTATTGTCCTTTAGAGTTATTTTTGCTGTTCCCGGTTTGTTATTATAGAAATGCCTGCTAGCAGAACTTGCTGGACTAGTTGGGAAAGAGGCCAGGAATCAGACGATGTAGAGACAGTGTGGGACCCAGTTAAGCCCCAAGGTCCTTTTGGACCAGGGTAGAAAGTGAAGCTGGGCGTGGTGGCGCACACCTTTAATCCCAGCACTCGGGAGGCTGAGGTAGGAGGAGCGTTGTGAGTTCGAGGCCAGCTTGGGCTACAACGCAAGTGCAAGACCAGCCTGAGCTACATAGTGCGGCCCTGTCTCAAAAAACTAGGGCTGGGAGTTTGGCTTAAGCACCTGTCTGCCAGGTGCAAGGCTGTGAGTTTGATCCCTGGTGCCACCAAAAAAAAAAAAAAAAAAAAAAAAAAAAAAAAAAAAAAAAACAACAAAAAAGTGAAGAAGGTTTAGGGAACTGTTCAAAGAAAGTGTGTGCTAGGCTGCTTCTTTATGGAAGGGGGAGCAGGGGAGGAAGGGAGGAGGGGGACTGTGTCTGAGAGGCCTCTGCTTGAGAGTCTGAGCCTGTTACAGGGGGTGGTCAAAAAAAAAATATGGTCAATGTTTAAATTAAAAAAAGTTATTACAGTAAAAGACCCATCGTCATGAATCCCCCTCAAAACCATCTCCTTGCTTTGAACACACTTCTCCCGTCGTTGTGGCCCCTTTCTGAAGCAGTTCTGGAAGTCCTCTTTCGGGAGCATCTTCACGAGGTGTGAGTAAGCCGCTTCATACTGTTACCCAGCGGAAAGGCAGGCGGGTAAAACCACGAGTGTGTCTTCCTTCCCTGGATCCGGCACCGTGCACTTCTGGGTCTTCTCCAAAGTCAAAATGACCACGACGGGTGACTGTGTTGAATCAATTCAGGACATTGAGACAGCCAGGACAGTGCAACTAAAGACACTCACGAAAGAGGACTTGCAGAACTGCTTCGCAAAGTGGCAAGAACAATGGGATAAGTGTGTTGCCAGTAAGGGGAGCATCTTGAAGGAGATTAACGGCAGTGCATCCTTTACTGTAGTAATTTTTTTTTTACATTAGACTGTTTGGTACATTTTAAATACATATAGTGATCACATTTGTCATAGAGAATTTGTACCTGGACATGATATAACCTTTTCCCCCCATTCCCCTACCTCCCCTCTAACCTGTAATAATTTTTAAAAATTTAAACACATTCCGTGTTTTTTCGGACATGACTTGTGGACAAGTGGAATTAGCCTGATGAGGGCTTCTGGACAGGGGAAGCAGCAGTTGGTACTGAGGTCTCAGAAACCCCTGATGTTCTGTATCTGCCCAGTACCATGGCATCGGGGTACCCTCAGACACAGCCATTCCTCAACTAAATGCCAGCAAATACACAGGCAGAAGGGGACAGGGACCTGCAGTGTGGCTGGGAGGAGGGCAGCGAGCAGAGCGGAGGTCTGGTCCTTCGCCTCCTGCCAGCAGACAGGCCTGGGAATGGGGCCGGGGCGGGGGTCTCCTGGGGGGCTCTGCTCTGTCAGGCTCTGGCATCCGCCTCCTTTGTCACCATGGGCAAGTGAGCAGCATAGCGTGGTTCATTTCTGAGCTCTCTGTACCTTGGGAAGCTGCGTGTGTGACGGGTGTCTTCCTGCCGGGACCTGTGGTGCTGTGCATGGAAACCTTGCCCGCAGAGGCGCCCGGGTGCACGTGCGAGCTGTGGTTAGCTCAGAGGTTTCCGTGGTGGGCGATGCCACCCATGCGGCTCTCAGCGACTCACAGATTTGTTACATGGGCAGCGGTTGAGTCTGCCTAAGAAAATATTTCGTGGCTGTGTTTTCGGAGAATACCATTCAGTGATACAGTAGAAACTTAGCCCGTAAATTAAGGTCCAGTTTGCCAACCCTGATCCCGTTTTTATAGAAATAGCATTGTCTTAAATAGAAGTGTGGAAGGAAGACCAGAATGCTACTTAGAAAGAACTAGCACGCTGGGAACCAGGTTTCTGAGTGACTGACTTTTCTTTGTGCCTATCAGTGTTTCTCTTAATGCCCTCCTAGGGACGGTATACGTTTTGTAAGAGCAAAAATAATGATAAGTGTTACTTCTCAGTGTTTTGCTTGTTGTGACGACGCTCCCTGGCTTGGTGCCGAGTCTCTGCTTCCTTCACGGTCTCACTGTCGCCTTTGCCTCCCCTGCAGACGCAGCAGCATGGCCAGCGTGCTGTCCCGCCGCCTGGGCAAGCGGTCGCTCCTGGGAGCCCGAGTGCTGGGCCCCATCGCTTCTGATGGGCCACTGGGGGCTGGGCCGCCCTTGGAGCTGCAGGTGGAGCTGCCGGAGGGCGCCGCCCCCCAACCTGTCCTCACCTGCAAGGACCCTGGGAGCCGGGAGCAGCCTCAGGAGCTCCTGCAGGCTCTGGGCTCAGCAGGCCTCCAGCAGGTGGCCTTTCAGCCCGGACAGAAGGTGAGTGGATCCAGGGGTGCAGTCTGCCAGCTTTACTAAAAGGGAGAAGGGCCTCTGGCTTCTGGGGGCAGCGTTGGCTTTAGATGCTGCAGGGTTCAAGAGGTTTGTGTCCTGGAAGTTCAGTTTGGCCTTCAGTGTCCCCTGTGGAGCAGGGCCGTCACCCTCTGGGTCTGATGTTATCACTGCATCCAGATGCCTAAACTTCTCTGTCTCTGGGGCCGAGAGAAACAGAGTGGAGACACTGCCTCTGTCTCCCCACTTGACTGGTGGCCTAGGGCCTCTTCCCACAAGGTGAGGCAGCCACCAAAGGGACAGGCCAGCCTGCCAGCTTCCCCTGGGGGAAACTCAGTCTCTGGAGGTGAAATGCAGGGTGTGGGCAGTTCTGGGCATGAGGTGGGCACCAGCCAGCAGGCAGGACTCTGGAGCCAGGCTGGGCGAGGCAGGAAGATGGGTGCACGGATTCCAGGGAATCTCAGCTGCTGGTGGGGTCACCGTTTTCCAACTGAGAGTCCACGGGGACCGGTTTGGGGAAGAAGCGGCCCAGTGTGGCTCGTCTGGGGCTTGGTGGGCGGCGGGTGCCTGGGAACACCTGCTCTGTCCCAGACCGTTGGCAGTGGCTGTAGCAGAAGCCTCGAGCCTGGGTAATTTAATGGGTGAGAGTGGGTAACCACTGGGAGGTCTGAGAGTGTGGCACTGGCACTGGGTGAGGGCCTCTGGGCTCAGATTGCTTTTGGAACAACTGCACTTTTGTGCCTAATCTGCCCTCGAGGTAAGAAACCCACTCCCTGTGAGCTTCTCTTGCTAAAACTGTCTCACTGGGGACCCATGGGGCTCACAGCACCCCGATTTAAAGACAAGTGAGTCTGCGAATGTGGTGCATGGCAAACACATCCGGAACTTGGGGCGACAGTGGCCGAGTGGTGACCGCTGGCTGCTGTCCCCCCAGGTCTGTGTGTGGTATGGGGGCCGAGAGTGCACGGGCCTGGTGGAGCGGCACAGCTGGGCAGAGGACAAGGTGACCGTGTGGCTGTTGGACCAGAAGTTGCAGATCTGCTGCAAGGCAGAGGAGGCGTGGCCTGCGGAGCTTCAGGGCGTCGTGCCCCAGGCGCTGTCCCCTGAGCGCGGGGCCCAGGCACCGGCATACAGACCCGTCTCCAGGAACATCGATGTGCCCAAGAGGTGCGCGGCAGTGAGGGGCGGGGCGCAGGCTGCGCTGGGGTGGCAGGAGTGTGGGTACTCGAGTCTCATTGCCAGGACAGTGAACAGGTAGGGTACGGAGCAGAGGCGTAAGCCAGGGGGCAAGACTGTGCTCCAGCCCAACGTTATTTAGTATTTTTATGTATCACATGTCAGGAAATAATGCTCTTCTTTGGGTTCTTTAATTTTTGGTACCAGGGATTGAACTGACAACCTCACATCTGCCAGACAGGCGCTTAGGCCACTGAGCTAAATCCTCAGCCCTATTTTTTGAGACAGGGTCTCACTATGCAGTTCAGGCTGGTCTTGAACTCACTTCATAGCCCAGGCTGGTCTCGAACTCACAACGATCCTCCTGCCTCAGCCTCCTGAGTGCTGGGATTAAAGGCATGCACCACCATGCCCGGCTCTTCTTCTTTGGGTTCTTAAGAAAACCGTTTAAAAATGTAAAACTATCATTAGCTGAAAAACCATGTGGCCCCAGGCAGAGTGCTCCCCGAGGCTTAGATACTCGGAATCATTGGTGGTGAAGGAGGAGTGGATGATTCGCTTTAGAGTTTTATTTTGTTCAGTTTTTGAGATGGAGCCTCACTGCACAGCCCAGGTTGGCCTCAGCCTCCTGAGTAGCTGCGATTGTGGCATACGCCGGCACACCTGATTTGGAGTTTATGATACAACTTTTCCCTGAGAATGTACGAGTTCTAGCTTCTGTGTTCCATGGTCTGTGTCTGTTGATCTTTTCCAGCACAGAAAGAAAATCTGCTGGCTGGGCCTGTGTTACACACAAGATAGGCAGGCAGTGTGGCCAGTCACACCTCTGTGTGCGTCTGTAGGGGGCGGGGCTAGTGCTGTAGACCCAGTGTTTTGTTTTTGTTTTTCAGACAGGGTCTTGCTATGTAGCCCAGGCTGGCTTTGAACTCACGGTGATCCTTCTGCCTCAGCCTCCTGAGGGCTGGGATTACAGGCATGTGCCACCACATTGAGCCCAGGATCTAGTATTTTCACTTTATTTGTGATTGTGTTTTCAATGAGATACCTGCAAAGAACTTATTTTCTGGTATATGCAAATGAATATTCATAGATCGTATAAATAACTGTTTAATATACTGGTGGTCTTGATTTAGCTGTTGCAAACACAGTTGCATAGTTTAATAGTCTTAATTGTTTAAAAAGAAAGCTGAGTTAACACAGTTCCTTCAAATAGACCAGCTACGCTATGAAAGACCCTTACGCACCTAGACACGAGGAGATGGTGTCGTGTGGCAGTATGCCGCCCCTGCAAGGCCCAGAGGTAGCTTTGAAGAAGTCCTTTTCCTTAAAAAAAAAAAAAAAAAAAAAGACAAGCCTAAACTAGAAGTTTATTGCAGACTAACTTTTCTTAATACTTTAGCATTAACTTACAGATGGATCTAACTTTGTTTCCAAATAATATAACTGCATATAGATTTTTTTTTAAATTGCACATAAATTTTATAGAATGCCACTGTATAAGGCACTGAGATTTGCGCAGGGAGATTTAGTGTGTGGTTTATTTGCTCGCAGGCTGCTGTAGTAGGCTCTGTTGACATTTAGTGGCTAATAGAATGCCTTATGTATCTGGGAGGAGAGGAGGAAGAAAGTGATTAGTGTTATTATTTCCTCTTAAATTTCAGCGTAAGACAGGAAAAGGAGGTAATTTAAAAATGGATGCACCTTGAGACCATAAGGTTGGGTGAAGTAAATCAGGCACAGGAGCTTAAATATCGCATGATGTCTCTTATATGAGAAACCTAAAGTATGAATAATTGAAAAAGCAGAATAAAAGATAGGGGACAGGAAAGAGGGAGGCAGATCCTTTGCAACTGGGAAGAGGATCCAGAGATGGAGGAGGGGGAAGGAGAAAGGGACTGGGAAGCAAAGAGAATTAAGATGCGTTAGGTACACGCACCAGCCGCCCACCGTGAATGGAATCGTCGTGTACAGGGGCCCTGTACTAATAAACATGAAGAAAGGCAAGGGGGTAATGTTAGTGTTTTGATTATTTCACTGGGCATCTTTTCTTCCCATCCTTTATGGCTTCTCTGTCCTCCCCCAAATAAAATGTTCCATTTTAAGCTACAGGGTTAGAAGTGAAGTTGGGAAGAGGGGGCTGCTTGGGGGTGCCAGCCTGGTATAAGCGGGGGACCCACCTGCTCCCCCTGCAGCTGACTACTGTTGTACACATCATGCAAGCAAGCACATTCCGTTTAGGAGGTGGCAGGCCCTTCAGGTGCACATTCGAGCACATGCTGCTCGATCGGACGGGGACTCTCGGGCACGGTACGGAAGTACAAGATGACCCCAGGACAATAACCAGAAGTTGGCTTGTTCTGAGGGCACCATGGCCCAGCCAGCCCAGGAAGTAAGCTTCCCCCTCCCATTTGAATCCAGGAAGTCGGATGCGGTGGAAATGGACGAGATGATGGCGGCTATGGTGCTGACGTCCCTGTCCTGCAGCCCAGTGGTGCAGAGCCCTCCGGGGGCCGAGGCCAGCTTCTCTGGTGAGTCAGCAGGGCCTGACCCCCTCTGCTTTGAGTAGCCAGTGCCAGAGGTCAGCTTGGCAGTAGGATTTTTGGAGGCTTTTCCAGTGCCATTGAGTCTGAAGCCTTTGCCCCTCTTCCTCAGTTTCCCTGCCAGGGGAGAAGCATCCTGGCGCACTGTGGATATATGTCAGCTCAGCACTGAGTTAAACCAACCCCTGAGTGAGTTTTTCCCTGGGCCTGGGCCACTGAGGCACTTTGGGCCCCTGAACAAGGCGACAAGAGGAATGTAAGGTAGAAATATGCTAAGTAGTCCTCTAGTGGCCTCAGAAAATTCAGGCCTCCTTTTCCAAGTGCCTGATTCAGCCTGCTCAGCTTGTGGGGCCTGCAGCCATCAGCAGAGCCCTCAAATCCAACTGCGTACTAAAAACCAAATCTGTGCTAAAGCAGAAATTCCACAGGAGGCGTCCCCCACAACACTTAGGCGGTCGTGCGGGGGAAGAAGGATCGCCGGGTGTCCGTCTTTTGATGAGACTGGCAAGGAATCTGAAGGGGTTTTTGGAAATTTCTTACAGAGCCTGCCTGTCTTACTCCTAGGGAAGAACTTTTCCGTCTTTGTGACGCGAATGAATTGCAGGGGAACATGGAGTTAGATCTGAGGGCAGACCAGAGGAAAGTGGCTTTTGCCAGTGCCCCCCATAGGTGATCTCCCTAGGCAGAGACCGGAGAGAATTTAAAGCCTGCGCTCTGAGGACACCTAGTGGTGAAGCTTACTACTGCACGGTTATTTTATTAGAGCACGCGCACCCCCCCCCCAACGAAGATCCCGCAGAGAGTAGTAGATTTTAAATTCTCAGGTAGTTCTGCAAGTTTAGGAGATCCAGGAAGTTGGGTCAACAGAGCCAGGAGAGAAAATGAATGGCTCTAGTCCTCATAAGGAGTGTATGTGTACACACATGCATGTATACCAACCTATATGCATCTCATGATGATATACCACAAACTGGGTATCTTCAGTCTCCTCTTTTTGGGGAAGTACTATGCCTTGAGCCCAAGGGACTCCACCACTGAGCTACATCCCTAGTTCTTTTAACTGTTTATTTTGAGATGGGCTCACTAAATTACCCAGGCTAGGCTTGAACCTGCAATCCTCCTGCCTCAGACTTCTGAGTAGCTGGGATTACAGACTATGTAATAATGGGTGCCCACACTGGTGCTCTTCAGTCCCTCGTTGACAAATTTTCATTGTCTATTGAAGTTTTTCTTTTCCTTCCATTTCTGGTTTTGTGGTTGAAGTCAGTGGAACCGTAAGGCTTCCTTGGCAGCTAATTATTTGAATTGTCCTGCAGAGTGAGGTCTACATAACAATCTTGAAACCTTGCTCTGATAGCTGGGCATGGTGGTGCATGCCTGTAATCCCAGCACCAGGGTAGGCTGAGGTAGGAGGATCACCCTGGGTTTGAGGCCAGCCTGGCCTACATAGTGAGACCCTGCGATAAACAGATGAAACAAACACGTGCACACACAAACTTGCTGTAATCATGAATACTGCCTGCACCAACGCCCCCTTACTCCCTTTGGCCTGTGTATTGTTAGGATAGTACAGCACGCGCGTGCGCATGACGTGTCGGATGTGTGCATGTGTGCACAGGCACTATAAACAATTCTTAAAGGCTCGCTCGTGAAGTCTCTGCTGTGCATTCGCAGAGTACTTTGTTCTCAGGATCTAGGCTGTGTAGCTGTTATCTGCGCCACCTTCTGATCACAGGTGGAGTCCCTGCACCTTAGTGACTTGCAGGCTAACTTACAGTGCCAACTTCTGGCTGGGTTTTCCGCCTTGCTTCCTTGGCGTGCTGGGTTCGGTGCGCCAGTCTTTGGAAGTGGTTACCCGGCGGCAGGGTTGCTGTATTCCCAGTGCTTCGCCCTCTGGGGCCTGGCCATCCTGGATGTGTATTCTCCCTGCTTTCCTTCCTGTCCCTCTCCCAGGCCTGCTGGGTGGTTCCGGAGCTCTGCCCTGAGTGTCTACCCCGTTCTCCTAGGATGCAGATTAAAGAGAGCTTGGCTTGGAAACAGGGATGGGGGCATCTTAGAATGCTGAGCAGCCTGAGAGACTTCACCCCGGCCACCCGGGGTGCGACTGTCTATCTTGGGCCCCAGAGTTCAGACCCCAGCGTTCAGAGACCTCTCTAGAGTGCCCATGGAGGGACTGGGGTTTTTAGGAACATTTGGGGCTTTCTCTCTCTTTCTCGCTGTTTCCATGCATAGCGCTTGAGATTCCCCTGGACTGTCATTTCATCTGGATGTGTGGCCCTGGGGTGAAAGGGCCTGGGCGGAGCCTGAAGCAGCCCGAGGATGCGCAGTTTAAAAACTGAAAATCCGGGCTCAGGGTGGAGCTAGGTGGGGGAGCACTTGCTTGCACACCATGTGTAGGCCCAGGGTCTGATCCTCCACCAAACACGTGAAAATCCCACACCCTGCCTGGGCCCTTCCTGCTGAGGTGCTCCGGCTTGGGGTGGCCGCCACACTGCTGTCCCCTTGTGGCTACCTGGCTGCCACCAGTCCTGGGAAGCACCCCTCCTGCCCCCCAACTCTCAAGACAGGCAGGAGGCACAGGAGGCTCCTCCATGTTTCTTCTCGGTACTGAGGATTTAGCCCAGGACTTTTGCCCTGAGCTACTCCCCATCCCTTTTTTATTATTTTATTTTGAGACAGGGTCCCATTGAATTGCAAAATTGCCCAGGCTGGGCTCGAACTTTCAATCCTCCTGCTTCAGCCTCCCAGAGTGCTGGGATGATGGATGTGTACCCTACTTGCCCAGCTTCTGACTTTTTAACCTTACGCAGTAAGATCCAGACCTTAGCCAGGTGTCCTCTGCAAGACGGTGTTGCAGCCTGCGTCTGTTGGTGGGAGTGAGCCGTGGGGCTGTGGTGGGCTCTGTCACCTGGGACAAGCCTGTGAGTGTCCTCTGTCTTCTCTCCGTTGGGCCAGCTTCCCGAGTGGCCTGCGGTGACCCCTGGAAGGAGAGCGGGGATGTGTCTGACAGCGGCAGCAGCACCACTAGCGGCCACTGGAGCGGCAGCAGTGGCATCTCCACGCCCTCGCCCCCGCACCCCCAGGCCAGCCCCAAGTATTTGGGCGATGCCTTTGGTTCTCCCCAAACTGACCACGGCTTTGAGGCCGATTCTGACCCTTTCCTGTTGGATGAACCAGCTCCACGCAAAAGGAAGGTATGTGATTTTTATTATGAGGCAGGGTCTCAGTAGGTTGTCCAGGCTGTGCTTGAATTTGCAACCCTCCTGCCTCAGCCTCTCCTCCTCCTTTTTAGCCTCCTCCCGGGCCCTGCCTTCTTCCCTACACCCTTGCTCAGGCCGTCACATGAGACGCTGAGGCGGGGTCATAGCCACAGCACCCAGCACCGCTGTGGCCACCAGGGCCAATTCCTGGACCCCTGGCCACCAGTCTCCACTCCCAGGGAACCCCGGCCTGGCGCCTGCTGTCGAGTCCGAGGACAGCGGCCAGCGGAAGTCCCCACCGAGAGCGGGAGGAAGACGCCCTCCAGTTACCAGCTCCTCTCTCCCCTAGAACTCCGTGAAGGTGGTATACAAGTGCCTGTGGCCCAGCTGCGGCAAAGTCCTGCGCTCCATTGTGGGCATCAAGCGACACGTCAAAGCCCTGCACCTGGGGTAGGTCTGGCGCTCAGGGCAGCCTCCCTTCCGAGGGTGCCGTGCGAGGGCACCTTTCCCCGCCCCTCCCAGGCCCACTGAGCGCAGAGCAGAGGACGGACCCCTGGAGGGACCCCTGGAGGGCCCAGGGCGGGGCTCACAGTCAGTGTTCAGAGAGGACAGGCTTCTGTGCCGGGAAACACAGTTCCCGCCGGTGTGCCGGCTCGGAGTCGCTCGGGCGCCGGTCGGGAGCAGGGCTCTTGGGCGTTCTGGGCACCGTCACGACCTGCTGGCGGCCCCCAGCCGTTGTTTCCTTCTTGCACTGTGGTTTCCGCTGGCCTTGAACGAAGGCTCTGATGCTGGCCACCTCCGTCTCCCACACAGGGACTCTGTGGATTCCGACCAGTTCAAGCGGGAGGAGGATTTCTACTACACAGAGGTGCAGGTGAAGGAAGACCCTGCTGCGGCCGCAGCTGGCCCCGCTGCCCCTGGGACTCCCGTTACTGAGCCAGCCTCCGCCGCCCGAGTGACCAGCCCGTCCCTTGCTGCCCTCCCTCTGCCTCCGCCCAAAGCCCAGTGCTCCGGCTCCAAACACCCTGGCCTGGAGTCTTCCCTGCCTTCGGCTGCGCTCAGCAAGTCGGCTCCCAGCTCCAGCTCCTTTTGGCACATTCAGGCCGACCATGCGTACCAGGTAAGCAGCGTGGGCAACCTGGGCCCAGCCTCGGCATGACCGGTCCCTGACCAGCCTGACCACCCTGACCGACAGCAGAGCCCTTTGGCCAAAGCGCTGACCTTACGTTGACAAAAAAGGAAAAGGAAGCCAATGTCCCATGCAGTACCTGTGGGAGTCCCCAGAGCGCTGCATTCGTAGCTGTCACGAGTGGCTCTGTGCAATCCAGCGGAATCCCTAAGTAACCAGGTTGCTGGATTTGGGCCGGGGGACTGTCACACTGCAGTCGTGATGGTGCTAGGTTATAATCCCAGCACTCTGCCAGGCTAAGGCACGAGGACTGCAAGTTCTAGCTTAGCCAGGCAACTTAGTGAGACCCTGTCTCCAAATAAAAAGGGCTAGGGGCGCAGCTCCAGGAGAATGCCTTGGGCTCAGTCCTCAGTTAAAAAAAAAAAAAAGGTGGAGTTGGGCTTCCCAGGGCAAATCTTAGTTCCTGCAGCTGTTCATGAAACAGTCCAGTTTTGAATACCAACCCTGTGTCCAGCATGGGGCCAAGTAAGCTGCCCGTAGAATAACCTCATCCCTGTCCTTAGAGAGTGTGTGGTGTAGCTGGGGAGAGAAACAAGTCTATTGCTACAATTAATTATAATCAATAGTCAGAATGTTGTCTTATGGAGGCACAAGAAGTGTCTCGGGTGCTGGTGAGACCACGGTAGCGCCTCAGTGTGTTTGAGAAAGTGTCACGGCGGGTGACAGGGAGTGTGGTTTTCGTGGCATGCAGTAGGTACATGTGGATCTTCCCGGGTGCTGGTTATAAAATCTTTTTGTGGCTGCAGCTTGGTTTTGTTTTTTTGGACTCTGGACCAGTTTGCGAGTTAGTAATTAAAACGTAGTGTTTTCAGTCAGAACACCTTGCAGCATGACCGGGTTGCCTCCTCATTGGAATTAGTGGCCACTTAGTCATTTCATGGTTTGGCCCACGGCCAGCCCTAGCTGACCCTGCGGGGCCCGTGCCGTGTGGCTGCGGTTTTGCCCATGGACCTAACGGGATCCCCGCGAGCCCTTGCCTGCCCGTGTGGTGTCGTATGTCAGCGATGCCACCCGACTCAGGGGACAGGGCTTCTTTTGGCAGCCGCCCGTGGAATATGCTTGGTGGGTGATGGCACCCAGGAGCCCCTGCGCTGCAAGGATCGAGTCACAGGGAGGTGTGGAAAGCGAGACGGGTTCAGGAGACGGCTGGGAGGAGCTGGGCACCTCGAGGTGCTCCTGGGGCCATGGCTCTGGCGCGTCCCGGGACTTTCCGGTCATCTTGCTTAGGCACAGCTGTGTTTTCCCCGAGAGATGCGAAGTTACAGGCACCGGGCAGACTGGTGCTCCCCGCGCCCGGCTGACACGCTCCTGTCTCTGCAGGCTCTGCCGTCCCTCCAGATCCCCGTGTCCCCCCACATCTACACCAGCATCAGCTGGGCTGCCACCCCCGCCACTGCCTCCCCGCTCTCTCCGGTGAGTGTGCCCCTGCCCACTTGGGGCCCTCGCACAAGCCCAGGGCTCCCGCGCACATCCGGGTTGGAGGGCCTCTCCTCGGCACGCAGATGGGGTGCCGCCAGGCCTCTGGGCCCAGACTTCGTGAGGATCCCTGCACGTCCCCGTCCCTCACATCCCCAGCCCTGTCTCAGCTGGGAGCCGGGAGCCGGGCGCTCACAGAGGAGCCCGGGGCAGCTGGGTTTCAGCTGCCGTCAGTTTCCTGCTCAGCCCCGGGCGTGTCTCTGGGCGCTTGTTAGACCCCAGCACCAAGAGGAGAGGGAGGAGCGGCAGGACAGGAGAGAGGTGTGCTGGGAGGCCGTGAGGCCACGTGGGACTGGCACCTTAGGGTGCTGGACTCTGAACTAAAACAAACCGGAAGTCACTAGAGCCACGTGTGGTGAGAGCTAGTCTCAAATATATGTCGCAGGGCGGTGTCACACATTACAAAATCTGTTGCCAGAAGGTGCCAGCAAGGCAGCAGTTGCCTCTTTTGTTCCATGCATCTGAGTCGGAGGCAGGGCAACCTCACAGGTGGCTGTCGCATTCTGACCCCTGCTGGGTCCCTGCTGTGGCTTAGGGTCCCGCCTTGCTCTGCAACCCACCCCCCGCCCCTGCCTGGGCCTGGCTGCCGGTGCCCCCCCATACCCTCCCTCCGGGGTTGGCGCTTGCTCTGGGCCCAGCAGGGCACACGGCGCAGGGCGTGCGGGCAGCTGCCCTGGATGGCGCCCTCCTGCCTTGGCCTGTGTTCACGGCTCTGCACCTCCTCCTCAGGTCCGCAGCCGCTCGCTCAGCTTCAGTGAGCCGCAGCCGCCGCCGCCTGCCGTGAAATCTCACCTGATCGTCACCTCTCCGCCCCGGGCCCAGAGCAGCACCAGGTAAGATGTCTCTTCGGGGTCCGTCTCCCATCTGCACTGGTAGTGTGAGCCTTGAACCTACCGCAGGGGGGTCGCCAGGGTCAGTCCCTAGGGGTGGAGGACCTACCCGGACTGCTGTCCCCCGAGCCCCGTTGTCAGGCCCCGTGGGCTCCCATTAGGAGCCGCCCGTCCACCCCTCGCTTGCTTGCGCTGCCTTGTGTTTGGCACCAGTGTGTGACTCTGCCCTCACTCCCGTCCCTTGGCAGGAAAGCCCGTGGCGAGGCCAAGAAATGCCGCAAGGTATATGGTATCGAGCACCGGGACCAGTGGTGCACCGCCTGCCGGTGGAAGAAGGCATGCCAGCGCTTCCTGGACTGAGGCCGGCACCCGGCCACCCGGTCACCTGGCCACCTGGCCACCTGGCAGCTGGGGTCGGTGAGGCGGATGGGCGTCCTGCCACAGCAGAACGGGGCAGACGCGGGAGGAAGCATGGAGTCCCAGCCCATTCGGCAAAGGCGTAACACTTAAAACACTTTTTCCCCCTTGGGGGAACATTTTATTTTTTAAAAAAAAAGAAAAGAATTTTTCCCACCCTAAAATAGGAGAGAACCAGAACTGACCAAGGGTATTCTGCATCAAACCAGAGACCAAAGAATCCCTCCCCTCCCTCTCCCACGTCCTTGTCCTGCTGCCCCTGGCTGGAGGGGTGAGTTTGTCTCGGAGTGGGGACAGCCTCGCCCACGATCCTGTTCCCTGCTGAGCTGGCAAATCCTTTGCTTTGTCACTCTTCCAGAGAGGACTGTGAGCAAGATGAATTTCCTTAAAAAAATGCAGCTTCTCGCTGGTGTGGACGACCCAGAGGGAGGACTGCGGGTGGGGCAGGGGGACAGCAGGTGTCTCACTGGCCACCGAGAGGCCCCTTTCCTGGAAGCTGCCCCATCTGAGCAGCTTCTGGAAGGAAAAGGAAAAGCTTCCTGGGGTGGCAGCTGTCTGTTCTATGGCTTCTTCTCAAGGCCCGTAGAAGACGATTTGTGAAGATTGAGAGATTTGTGGAGACTGCCACCATGTAGCCGAGCCAGAAGGCTAATAAGAATTCGCTTTTGGAACGGTGGCCATTCAGCATGACTTTGTGTGTCCCTGGCCTCCTGGAGGCAGGACAGAGGGTCTCCGTGTTGGAGCAGGTGCAGCTCCTCCTGGAGTGACCCCTCCTGGGTCTCCCTTCTGTGCGAGGAGGAAGGGCCAAAACATTTTGTCCTTTTGCCCGGTGTGTTGTAAGGCAGGGTGAGGAGGGTCGAGCCCTCAGGCCTGAGGCTCAGGCTGAGGACCTCAAGGGGGGGAAGCATGGAGTTGAGGAGCAGCTGCTGGTGTTTCCGCCTTTGGTGTTGTGGAGACACAGGTGTTCGGGGACACGGCAGGTGTTGGGGTCAGCACCCAAAGCTGTTCTCCCTGAGGAGGGAGAGCCAGGGAGTTCAGTGCTTGTCAACCACGGATGACTGAGGACGGAGTGATGGGGCCCTGACATGGCTGGGGAGGCCTCGGGGCCTGAACGTGACCACCCTGGGCTCACCGTGTCCCGTGTGTCCCTGTCCCTGGGGCTGAGCAATAGGGTTCACCTTTGGTGGTTATCCGGACTGTTGTCTTGGTCCCAGGTAAAAACACCCGGCCACCAAGGCTGCGGTCACCAAAGTTGACACCATGGAATAATGCATGTGTTGTAACACCCGAACCCCTCAGTATAGAGATGTGATGTTGTGAAGGGTGTAGGGGCCTGGCTGGTGACAAGGGACAGCTGTGCTTAGAGATGAGTGTCTTTGGTGGGAATATATTCTGTAACTTGGGAGAGACGGCTATGGACGTCTGTCTCTCGATGGAGCCTGAAACCAGGCCAGCGAGAGGTGGCCCAGGACTCCTCGTTGGCTCTTCATGGAGGATCAGGAGCTGGCGACAGGCTCTGGCTCCTCCTCCCTTTCACCTACTTCCTGCGCTGCCCAGCTCTGATCTTCCTGGGGAGGGAGCATCTTGACATGGGGACCCTGCCTCTGAAGTCCCTTCTAGTTGCAGCAGCTCGGACTGCGCAGGTGTAGCTGATGCAAGGATTTTCCTTCACGCGAGGCAGACGCTTCATGCCACTGGTACGCAGGACAGAGAAGGTAGAGAAAGAAGGAATGGATGGGACGCTTGAACAGTGGAGGGGATTTGTTTGTGGTATTTTGTTTCTGTGTGATTTTTCCTGTCTGCGTTGTTCCCCCTTCTTGGTGGCGGTGGCCTCCTCTGTCTTGTGGCTGCTCTGGGGTCCCTCGACACGGGGCCGTCCTTGGCATGGCTCCCGTAGTTCCTTCTTGGAGCTGGGGCTGTGAGTTGACCCAGTGATCACGTGCAGTGTCTCCTGGCTTCCCAGCCCTCTGCCCTGTGGTGGGCATCAGATGTGATGGAAGGGCTGGAGACGATGCCCAGGGGCGGCGGGTCCCGTCTGCAGGGCAGTTACCTCGGGAAACTGCCAGTCCAGCGGTGTGTGCTGGGGAGCCAAGGTCTGCTCCATGCGGAGCACAGAGATCGTGTCTGTGGTCAGGGAAATCTCAGGTGCAGAGCCAAAGGACACAGGTAACTTAGCTTGGACTTAATAATGTGAATTTTAAGCTGGCTCTGAAAGTAGTTTGGTCGTGAGCCGTGGCCATGTTATCACAGTGAGTGCAACTCCTTGGTGGACAATATTAATTTGGGTGTGGAAATTGTGATTTGTTGGAAGAAAAATCTGTCCTGTTACTTTCTGGTCATCCAGGTTCTGACTTTAGCAGGGGCAAAAAAAAAAAACAAAACAAAAAAAAAAAAAAAAAAAAAAAAAAAAAAAAAAAAAAAAAAAAAAAAAAAAAAAAAAAAAAGAAGAAAAGAAAAAAGAGGAAACTAAATCCCATCTGCGAATTTGTCTTACTGGCTTCTTTTCTTTCCCTTCAGCCATCTTCCAAGTATTATTTTTACTGTTAAAAATTTTTTAAAAATGTGAAATGTAATGTTTTTACACCAACAATATGAAATATATTTTATAAGGAATAAAATGGTACCTTGTCTGACTTAATGCGTGCCTCTCCCTCCTCCCCGCTGTTCTTGCAGTGAATGAAATGCCGATTGTTCTTGGCACTAAGCCGATGGTCACACATTGTACTCTAGATAAGGCATACACGTTCATTTGCTTCTAATAACAGAAGGTGACATTGAGCAGGGACTAAGCCAAGTGCTTACTTAGATTACCTATGCAGTGACTCTCAAAGGGAGTCCTTACTGTTCCCATTTTACAGGTCAGGAGAGCGAGGCACAGAGGTTGAATAACTTGTCCAGGGTGACAAGCTGGGAGAAAACAGCACTAGGATTGTGACCTAGGCGGTAGCTGTTTCCTATTGCTCCGTTGACAGAGGTCAGCATCTCCCTGACTGTATTGCTGAGTCTTTTGAGGGGGTGGGCTAGGGACATAGGAGAAGAGAAGTCACAGTATACATTAGTCTGATTTTTGTTTTATAACAAAATACCTGAGGCAGGCTAGCTTTATAGAGAAAAGGGGTGTGTTTCGCTCAGAGTTTTGGAGACTAAATGTCCACACAGCAGGGCAGAGCCAGAGCCTCTTGGCTGTGATGCCGCATGGCAGATGGCTGTGCTGGGAGGGAGAGATTGTATGGAATGACACGAAGCCAGAGAAGCCGGGGTCTTTCCCTCACTCCCTAGGGTGCACCCCCAGTGACACAGGGACCTCCCGCTAGGCTCCACCTCCCCCGCCACGCTGAGGTCCGCACCTCCAACACATGAACCTTTGAGGACACCACACATCTCCAAGCCAGGGCCCTTTACTTAGAGAAATGGGTCCTGAATGTGGATCCCAGGTGCTGTGGTGGCGTCCGGTTGCACGGAGCAGGAAGTAGTACCCCACCTGGGGGCTGGTTTCTACAACTTCAGTGGCCAAACTTGAAGAAACACTGAATGCAGCGCCTGTAGATTGCAAGACCAGGCTGGAGGAGGTTGTGGACGCCTGTTTAAATGTCCAGTCTGTCAAATAGGAAGAGGGGGCATGTCATCCTGGGGAGAATTTCGGGCGGTGGGTGTGGGGAGTGGGTGGGAGAGCTGATGGACCCTGTTCACATGAAGCCGGAAGTCATCCAGGAGATGCGGGAGCCGGAAGAAGTCACCGGAGAGCCTCTGAAATGCTTTTGGGACTAGAGGTGGCTCTGGGAGTGGGTTCTGGGGACCCCTGCCATTGCCGCAGAGGAAGGGACTGACTCAGAAGATGCAACAAGCTCATTGTGGCACAGGTTGGGGAGCCCCGTGTCTTCCCCGCTTCTCTCTGTCCTTTCTCCACCCCACTCCCCCAGCAAAGCCCCAGCTAGGAACGGCCTGCTCTCTTACCATTTGCTGAAGCTCCCCCAAGTCAGTTATCTAGCATTCTCCATTCTCAGCTGGGGTGGGGGCTCCCCAGACTTGCGCTTCTGGGTATATTCAAGGATCTAACTCAGCTTCTGGTGGGGTCTAGCCACCAGGAGATACCACTTTGGAGCTGGAAAGTGGGGGTACTGAGCCCCTCAGCCCCAAGGGTTTGTGAATGGCTGCAGTTCTTATGGGTTTGAGCAACTTCCTTGCCCCTACTGGGGCTCCCCAGCTCCCTTACAGAGCTCCCGCCATCCCTTGCTGCTCTGCAAACTCTGCCATGGTTGGCCGTTTAACGGCGACTGTAGGAATCCTGGGAGGTGGGGCCTTTAAGAGGTGCTGAGACCTTGGGGACTGACTCACACAGGCCGTCATGGTGGGAGTGGGTTGGTTGTGCAGAGTGTGGACCCCTGGTAAGGGGAAGAGTTCGGCTCCTGCCCTTAGTCCTGCTTGTCCTGCTGCTGTGGGAGGACCCAGCAAGAACACTGCAGTCTTGTCATCTTGGGCTTCCCAGCGAGAGAACTGAAAGCAGAGTAAGCTTACGACGCCTGGGGTACAGTTGGCCCTCTGTATTTGAGGGTTCTGCATCTATCCATTCAATCAGCTGCCATGTGAAAATACTATTTAAAGTGGCATCAGAACAGACTAAGAACAGACCTTTCCCCCCTTGTCATTGTTTGCTGAACAACACAGCCTAACATCTGTGCACGAAGCATTTCCGTGGTGTTGGGCATTGGAAGCAGAGATATTTTAAAGTAGTGTGGAGGTTATATGCAAATACACATTTTGTACGAGGGATTTGAGCTCTGTTGGATTTTGGTACCTGCAGGAGTGCTGGAACCCATCCCCTACCTACTTTCATAGATGTTTAAGGCTTCATGACTCTGCTGGGGTTCCCTGTGTGTTCCCTGGCTGGGTTCTGACAGCCATAGACGTTAAAATGTTTAGTGGAGATAAAAAGTAGCATGAGCAGGTTTGTTGGGATTCCAAGCACAAGATTTGCTTGGGACTTCTAAAAAAAGGCACATTTCTAGCATATCAGAGCCCGGAGGTGGGCCCAGCAGCCTGCCACCCTGGGATCTGGATACACTGAGTCTGGACCCACTTACCTTTGCCCCCCCGCCCGAGCCTTCACCCAGTCAAGCAAAGTGACTTCCGGCTTAAGCGAGGTGCACGCTGAGCTCCTTATGCTCACCAATTTGCCCTCCTCCCCTCCTCCCTGGGGTGCAGAGCTTTCTGCCTCTACCTCCGCCGAGAGACAGCTCTGACACTGCAGTCTCTGTTTCTTGGTCACACTACTTAAGACACAGCAAACCAGTTTATTAACCATTTGCTCAGTAGAAGTTTAATGGGGAAATAGTCATTTTGAACAATCAGTCAAAAAGAACAGCTCTTTTACAAACGAGTTATGGCAGTGACGAGTTGAAACCCCAGGCTTGATTTCATTTTCCTTTCACCCAGCCCCAGAAGAGAGAGGAGCTGGGTGAGAAGGAAAGATGGGGGCGTTAAAATGTTAGCTGGAGGAATTACAAAAATACACTCTGATGTAGCAACAGGGTTGTGGGGAATCATGCCAGGAGAGGGGAGACGACCAGACGGGAGGTGCCAGAGGCCGTGCCCGCAGGGCCTGCAGGCTCTCAGTGCCGTGGGGAGGAAGGAATCCTGATTCCCAGCCGGCAGGTTTGGGGCTGGACACATGCTGTTTTGGGGATCACCAGGACGCCTGGGGAGACAGAAATCATTAAATGCAAATCTGATGGTTTTTCTGACCCTTCCATTCCTTTCTCCCAAGTGACTGAAGCAATCAGGAGGCTGGAAAAAACCAGCAACCTAAGAAAGATGTTCTTAGGTAGCCAGAAGGGATTCCTTAACACCCACCCGCATGGCAATTCTGCTTCTGTGGCAAGACTGATAGGATAAAGGTGAGGTCGGTGGGCTGTGACTTGAAAGGTATAGTGACAAGTCCCCTACCTGGAGACAGGTCTTTCTTCCCTGGTGTTCGGTATCCATGCTAAATTGTGACCTTATCTATGGTTCTTTTAGAGTACAAGTGCTCTTTAAGCCTCAGGTCACTAATACCTGGCCATGGGTGATTCTGCTGATTTTCCACTTAGTCTAGAAGGATCAAGGCCTGAGGCAGCAGGAAAGGGGATGACAGTATAGGGTCAGGGAAAGGGAGGCAGTCAGCGAGACCGGCTGTATTTGTAGTTGTGTGCAGAGCAGGACCTGCGCCTCAATACCTTGCATTCCTATGACACCTTACACTTCTTGGGTGGCAGCCTCCTCCGTACAGATTGGCAATGGATGTCTTAGAAGTCAAGGGCAGCTTTGGGAAAAGGAAGCTGAAGGAATCTATCCTGCATTGGTCAGGGGCATTCGTGTATGTGACTAAACATAAGGCTCCAGTCGCCTGTTACAGGCTCATTCATACACGTCCGTGCTGTAACTCAGCACCTGTGCAGGTGCAGAGAAGAGGACCAGAGAGACGCTTGCTCAGGGAGAAAGGAGAGCCACTGATAATGCCCGGATGAGCTGCTTGATGTTTCCAGTGTGTCCACCAAGAACTTTGCATGCTGAGCAATGCGACAGGTGGAACCTAGTAACCAGCAGCATTTCAGCACCTCTCACTTCACAGGAGAACAGAAAATCAGAAAAACCAGTTGCCTGGATAGGAGCTCATTTTTTTTCCTCCAAGTAAGTTGATTCTTGCTAATGGGACTGCTTTGATAGTTTTTAGGGAGAGAAAATTGTAATGGTTCAAAATTAGACACGGACTTCAGTGTCTCTTTTTTTTTTTTTTTTTTTTTTTCCGGCACCGGGGATTGAACTCAACCTCGCGCCTGTCAGGCAGGCGCTTAAGTCACTGAGCCAAACTCCTGGCCCTGGTTTTTTGAGGCAGGGTCGCACTGTGTAGCTGAAGCCGGCCTTGCGCTCACGTTGTAGCCCAAGCCGGCCTCGAACTCACACCGCTCCTCCTACCTCAGCCTCCCGAGTGCTGGGATTAAAGGCGTGCGCCACCACGCCTGGCTTCCGTGTCTCTTAACCACTTTAAGGAAGAATGTCTTTACGGTGGAAAAGAATTCCATCTATGCCATTTCTGAAAGATTTGTTAGGCACTGTGCAGATGTGGTTTAGAATGAAATAGAATGACCTCATACAGGGTTCAGGTTCATGCAGGACTTTGGAAATTTAGTCGTTCTACTAAAATAAACAAGCACCCTACCTGCAAAGAGCTCTGAGGGCTGTTTCCCCATTGAGCATGGCCCCAGAGATCAATTTATAGATTGATAAATCTTGAAGGAAGATGAGTCATGCTATGGCTACCTTTGATCCATGAAGAGATGAAGAAGAGATCATATGCGGACATCTTTCTCTCACGCCTCTGAGTCAGGGGATTGCCCTACTCGGGCAGTGTTTTGGGACAATCTTATTGAACTGACTGCTTCTCTGCATTGGGCCAGGTTTCTAGACTGTTTAAAGAGGAGTGTGGGGCTCTGCCCATGATTATATTTCCATATGCAGATTAAGGTCTATAGACTTGCTGGCTGGGATTTTTCTTAAAGTTTCAGAAAATTTCACTCTGGTGGTTTCCAACACCATCCAAAGTTACGTATTCCTTGATGGGTTAAGGAGAGTTGAGACTGAATGATGGGGTGATGAAGTCTTTGCTGTATGTGTCTGATGTGTGTTATATGTACTTGTATAGACATGCTTTTGGGGGCAGGAGAAGAGCAAAAGAAAAAAATAGGGAAGAAAGGAGAGAGAAACAAAGGAAAACCAAACCAAAACCAAAACAAAAAGTGACACTCTGTAAAGAAGCAAAAAATGAGGGAAGAAGATGCATCTTTTAGTCCAAGAGCCTACTAATTCAGTTGGGCCACGTTCTCAAGGTCCTGCTCATCAATGATGCCATTAACCACAAGGAATTTGCTTTTCTCTGGCAAGGTCCTAGGTGGACACTTAGCATAACTCTGGGCTCTAATAAGAACTCCCGGGTTGGAGGAAATGGGCAAGTTTAATGACTTCCGGAGAGGTTAGTCCCCTTGGGATGCAAAGGGAAGGGAGGGGGATAAATAAGGCACCTTTGAAGATGAAACAGTAATCGACTTCTTTGCGAATGGCTAAGACTAGGTCCAGCCATTGGTTTTCAGAGATAGTCTCTGAGGAAAGGTGAGCTGAATGGTTGCTATGGCAACTGGATAAGAGAATTGGTCCACTTAACTGTCCCCATAGTAACTAAGCTCCCAGAGAGCAATGGAGGAATTAGTTATCTTAACGTACTACTATTATCCCCATGGTAACCAATCTTTAAAGGGGAGTGGTCAGGCTTAAGGAGCAAGGATAGGAAAATCTTGGCTCCCTAGAGGAAGGGTGGGCAGGAGACAGGGTCTGGACTGTCTCTCCTAGGCCTCCCAGCAGCTGGAGTCCTTGAGGTGTGTGTGCATGTGTGTGTGTGTGCATGTGTGTGTTTGGGGCTGGGAAAAGGCTAAGATGGCTGGGTGTGGGAGGTCTCTCTTTGTCCCCAACTCACTCATGGGTTGCGGTGGTGGTGCAGCTGGGAGGGGTGCCCCTTCCGGCTACACATTACCATTCGGGTGCAGGGTGCGCCGGCGCTGGCTTGACTGCATGCTCAGGACCAGGTAGTGCCTCATAAACTCACTGAACCGCTTCTGGTTGGCCAACTTCCGGGCCGACTTCCGGGCCCCTGTGAAGCCTCCAAACCTCTTCTGCAGCTGTTTCTGCTGCACCTCGCCAGCCTCCTCCGTGCCTGCCTCTGTCTCTTCCTGTGCCTGGAATGGGCTCTGGACGCGGGGTATTCGCTTCAGGTGCTGCATCTCTGTGGCTCTTGGCTGGTAAAGAGTGGCCACCACGTGTTCAGGGTCAGCAGGACTGAGATGCCAGGAGCCCCTGGCCATGACCTTGGCGCACAGAGTCCAGCGTGAGCCTTGCAACATCTTCTCCTCACACTGGAGGATGCACAGCTGCAGAGACACAGGCAGGAGGAAGGGAAAAGAAACAGGGTCCTCCGTGAGTCTAAGCAGGGGAAAGGAACAGGGACTCTCCAGGTCCAAAGCGTCTGTACCCGTGCTGAGAGTGTTATTTCTCAAATGCTGGGCAGCAGTTTTACGGGCTCATGGAATTTCAGAGTTGGAAATAAACAGAACCCTGTGGCTCAGCTCCATCGTTTCATCAAGAAAGAAACCAGAGCTTAGAGATGAGGTTGACATACCCCAGGTTCACACAAAATGAAGCCATCCCAAACTCTCCCCTGTCCCCACCCCGAGCTTGCCCTTCTGCTGGTCCTTGCTGTCTCCCTCTATGAGTACCCCATTCCCAGTGGACGGAGGTTTAAACCCTGAGCATCTCTTTACCCTCTTCCCACCACTCCAACCCCTCAGTCCACAGGTCAGCCTCTCCTTTCCATCTCCTTGGCCACTGTCCAAACACCTCTTCGGCCACAGTGACTTCCTAGCTGATTCCTCCATCTCTATCCGTGCCGCTTGAATCCACTTTCAGCCCTTGGCAGGATACTCTTCCTGAGGAGTAACTCTAACCATGCCATCACGTCGCTCAAAACTGCCTGATATTTGTCTTTTCCATCAAATAGTTCTTAACTTGCGAGCCAGCCATGCAGATACCTGGCCAGCCCACCTTTTGTATCCTATTTCCACTTCCTGCTCCCCCAACCCCCTCACCCAGAGAGGGCTTCTCTTCATGCCTGACACATCCCCATGCCTAGTTCTGTCCTTTCTGATGAGGGGACTCTCACTCTGTTTCTTCCACCCATTCTTTGGGACCCAGCCATACTCCAGGGCTGCCCCCTCATGATATCTTCCTTTAGTTCCTCTCTTATCTGTATTCCACCAAACTTTGTATTGCTCTTGTGGGAATTTTAATACTTGTAGTAACTTCTATGGCAAAATAAAAGGGATATGGACCACATTTTATGTCTGAGTCCTCGTAGGAGTCTTTTTTTCCTAGTAAATAACAGACATCCTATTACATCCTATTAAACAGTGGACATTATGGTACCTGGAGACATTCTGGTTGTCATGATGTGTATTCATCTGCTAATGCCCCTTAGACACCAGGGATGCTAAGATAACTCCTTTGGAACACAGAAGAGTTCCTGGCAACAAAAAATTGTCCAGCCCTAAATGTCTAGGGTGGCAGATTTGAGAAACCCTGGTGTATAGTGTCCATGGGAACGCCGGGGGGTGTGGGCACCTCTGAGACAGCCGTGGAAGTGTGGGATTTCGGAGCTGGAATGGTACAGTGGGCACATTTGGTCCAATGGCTGTACGGATAATTGTCGGATTGTTCTGTTCCTTTGGTTTACAAACATGGGCGGGAGAGTTAAGTCTAGAGGATACTAGGCCTCCTGCAGACCCCTGGGTTTCTAAGATCAGACAGATGGTAATTAGACTTTGTGTCAGTCCAAGAACATGAAATTTTATGAGCAAACCAGACGCCACAGTCCATACCCAGGCTTGACATACTGTTAGATAAATGAGATACAAAGCAAATCATCTCAACTCGTGGTTTAGAAGAAGGTTGGAGGCAAAGACGAGGAACCCAAAGTCACAACAGCATTTGTAGCACCAGATGGGCGTCTGAGCTTAATGCCTAAGCGCTGGTCTGGGGGCCTCACCAGCCTCTTTGCAGAGATGTGTTAATGGCCTGTTAAGTGAGCCGGACGCATTTCCGCAGCCCTTGCTGATGACTTTGCTATATTAAGCCCGAGTTAGCATGAGCATCTGGAGCCCCAGATTGGTGCCAAATTGATCCGGGAAGTTGAGCTTGGGAGGAGGCTGAGCAAAGGGCCATTTGTGTGTCTGGATGGAAGATTAGGGTGTGGGGTGCGGCTGGGTGGTAGAGTGTTTGCCCAGCGTGTGCTAGACAATGGGTTCGATCGTCAGAAAGGAAAAAAAGAACAAGATTAGGGTACCAAGTGGGGAACGGGCACGTGATGCATTTGGAGAGAAAAGGAGAAAGTCACTGAGATGATCTGGCTCTTGCCAAGAGAGTCAAACCTCTGTGGCCGATGGGCTTTGAAAGCTATTTGCTCTAAGAGGCGAAGCTGGAACATTTGAGTGCTGACACTAGGGGGCGCCAAGAGGCACAGCACAGAGGAAAAGCAACGAAACGCTTCTACTGTAAGAGTTTCCTTTCATGAAGGAGCAAAGTAGTTTGTTTTGCAAGAGAGTTTTAGTAAGTTTTAAACATGTTTTCCCAGACAGTTTCTTGGGGGTTAGCTGCTTTACCCTTTGTCGCTAAAACAACTCAGCGAATCTGGTTCTCTCCTTTTTGGACAGGCAGAGGAAGAATCAATCAGGAACAGGTGAAAGACCAGGATGTTGCAGTGGGTTTGGGTATGTGAGTCATTCACCAACCAAAATCACAGTCTAACAAAAAGCCAGCCACCTACCAGGAGCATAAATAGAAAAATTCTCGATGAAACCAAGGGTCCAGAGGATTCCGCAATAGCTCAAGATTATGTCATCTAGTGGGGAGACACAAACCTCTCCATCATTCACAGAGTGGACAAATGCAAAGCTTGCCAGATTTGGAAGGGTCGTGTGATTGTTTGCATTCTTTTTGTATTTCGTCTTTTTGAGACAGGGTCTTGCTATGCAGCTAACAAGCCTTTGAACTTACTTTGTAGCCCAGGCTGGCCTTGAACTCACAGCAATCCCCCTGCCTCAGCCTCCTGAGTTCTGGGATTACAGCCATGTGCCACCATGCCTGGCTGATTGCTTACATTCTTGGCGTTTTGATAAGCTTAAAAAAAAGTTAAATGTGAATACAAAATAGCAACCAAAACAAGGAGGCAACATGGCCATGGCAGCCTTTACAGGTCTTGTTTCAAAGAAGTGAAGCTATACGTGTTGCCTTGACCGCCCAAATCTGAGATGCGCTGGCGAGAGGTAGGTACGCTCCAAGCTCTTCACTGCTTCTGCAAGATGCAAATGTGAAGACCCTTCCCTGGCTGCGGCAGATGTGTGCGGTAGGAGACGGACGATCTTAGAACCTCCCTGAATCCACAGGCACGTTTATGGAGCCTTGCAGGGTGCTGGCCACTGTGTCCTGTGCTGAGGACTCAGACTGGCCAGCCAAGGACGCTCACGCTGTACGGAGAGAGAGACCCACAGGTGGCAGGAAGAGCCAGGACACGCTGAGTTGGAGTTTGGAGCCAGATACAGGTCATAGACATCATCCAGAGAGAATTTTATTTTGTTCTCTTCTCAGGCCAGGAGAAGGTCAGATTGTTTTTGAAGGTCACTTTGTGAAGAACCTGGCGGTGTTAGGTTTCTTTCTACCTGCTAGGGTCATTGAATGTGTGGTGTATGCTTAATTTTAAAATTTGTTACTATAAAAGACACATAGCCAGGAATCCCCCTTGCTCAAGATACACTTACTCTGTCATCTGGGCCACTTTCTGAAGCAGTTCTGCAAGTCCTTTACGAGGTCTGTGGATGCCGCTGCCGAGTGCCGTCCACCAGAAAGGCAGGTTTGTAGAAGTGTCGCATGCGGTGAGTCCTCGTCACCTCAGCACCGAATCTGATAGCTGTGACCTCTGGCTTTTCCCCAAAGTCAAAATGGCCATGAAGGGTAAACATTTGGAATCAGTTCAGGGCACTGACATGGCCACATGAGCGCCACTGAAGACACTCACGAAAGGGGGCTTCCAGAACTGCTGCAGACGCTGGTCAGAATGGCAGGATAAGTGCGTTTGAAGCGTTTGGGAGGCTTTGAGGGGGATTCATGGCAATGTCTTTGACTGTAATAAATTTTTTACAAAATGTAAACATGCACTGTATTTTTCAGTCACATCTTCTACACTAGCTGTCAGGGTCCAGGGCCTTGGGGCTGTAGGTAGGTTGGGCACACAGGATACACCTTCAATCTCTTCCAGGTGGGGACCACTAACCTTACCCTGGCACCTCTCCAGCCCCTCTTGACTGGTCCTGACCATGGCCACTTCCTCCTGCCTTTCTGTCTCTGGTCGGGTCTCCTGGAAGCTTCTGCCTCAGCTGGATGAAAGCCCCGCTTCATCCTGACCTCACCATCACGCGTCAGCAAAGTGGTGGCGAACCGATGGCACACATGACAATGCCAGCTGTGTGTTACTGCAAGCTCTAAAGGTTCGACATCACCGTCTTAGCAGGTGAAAGTGAGTCTGGACTTTGAAGTATGAGCAAGTTGTACAGAGGGCCAGAGGGCTGGGCCGGAGGGACGTGGGATTTCCTGGGAGCTGTGGAAAGTGACTGAGAATGCGGGCCTGAGGCCAGGACAGAGGAGGTCAGGGTGCAGCTTTATGAGTTGCCAGCATGGAGGAGCGAAGGCTGGGGTGGGTAGGAGCTCAGAGGGAGAAGAGTGCGCTGGGGAGATGAAATCGGGCATTTCTCTCTTTCTCTCTCTTTGCAGTACGGGAGATTATACCCAAAGTCCTTGCACTGAGCTGTCCCCAGCCCTTCTTTTAGTTTTTATTTTGAGAGAGGCTCTTGGCTAAGTTGATTTTGAACTTGTGATCCTCCTGCCTCCATCTCCCAGAGTGCTAGGATTACAGGTTTACACGATCACACCAGGCTAGAGGTAGGGTGTCTCTTATTGTTTAGGGGGCACAGAGAGGAACAGCAGCCAAAATAGGCTGGAGAAGAGTAGCCGGAGGGAGGGAGCAAGAACACTGGGAACCAGGCAAGGGAACAAAGAGAGGTCAGCTTTCCTGAGGGAGGGTGTGCGATCAGGGCAGGTCCACCGAGGAAAGCACAGGGGACCAGAAAGAGGACCGGATGACCTTGATTGCATCGGTTGCTATGAGCTGCTCACTGCTACCTGGAACTGGGAGACACAGCAGTGCCTCGCCCAACACGGGCACCGCATTCTCTGTTCTCCAGGGAATGGTGGCTGCTTTGGTTGTTTTGAAAGATAGAGGGGTTTGACACGTAGCCTCTTGGAAGAAGTTTAATGGACTTCAAAGGGAGGAAATAATTGAATTATAGTAGATTTAATAGGAGAGGACTAAGTAGGCTGAAAGCGAAAAAATTAACGTCGGATTCACACCCAGAGTTGGAAGTCTAAAATACAAGAGTGCATCCTGGGTACCTGTAGGATTACCTGTCAAAAATGGAGGGCAGCATATGGGCTCAGCAGGTGGGGAATGGCAAAGAGGGCGATGATGTATTTGTGGGAAGGAAGAACTTCAGAGGACGTGGAATCACGTAGGAAGATTATCCTGGATATTCTAGTAAGAGGAAGAAGTAGGATTCTTTCTTTGACTGCTGGGATTAAAAATGCTTTTATTTCATTACTTATGTGTTTGCTTATTTTTGTGGTACTGGAGATCGAACTCAGGGCTTTACACCGAGCAATACCCCATCCTTCTTAATTTTTTATTCTGAGACAGAGTGTCACTAAGTTGCTAAACTGCCCAGAGTAGACTCAAACTTGGTGATCTTCCTACCTCAGCCTCCCAGACTGCTGGGATTCTAGGTTGTGTGCTGCCTCGCCTCGGGGCTAAGAAGCATTATTTTAATACTGGGAATGACAAAGCAGGGTGGGCAGGACTTTGCTGGAAGGTGGTAAAATGGAAAGATCCCATTTGGGTTGGAAGATGCAGTTGAAATCCACATCTGTTTCCTCCTGGCCATGAGACCCAAAGCGGGGGACCCACGGCAGAGGATGGAGTTTCTCGCTCAGGGTCCAGTTTGGCGGGGAGGGAGGAGGACCTACCTCCAGGTTGAAGCTGTCTGGAGCTGGGCGGAGCTTCTCCTGGCAGGTGAGGCAGTCCCTAGGACAACTGCTGAAGACGCTGGCGAGGAGGCTGAGCAGCAGGAGGTCACAGAGCAGGATCTTCATGGTGCAGGAACAGGGAGCAAGGTGCTGAAACACACAGGAGGATGCGTGGTGATTAGTGTAGCCATCTGGGGGGACACAGGTCACCCCTCCTGCAAGGGAGCAGATTCGCAGGGTGCAATGGCCTGGTCCTGTCCCCAGGAATAAGCTCGAGCACAGACTTTGCTCTAGGCTCCTGGGAGGGAGCCTTGATTCCTGCATTCCGCTGACCTCACCCCAATTCCAGAAGCAGCTGTGAGGTGGCAGAGGCAGCTTTTCAGAGAGCTCAGATGTCACTTTGTATCTGACCAGCGTGTGACTCTAAGTCAACCGCTCCAAACCTCCATTTCCATCCCCATGAGAAGGAATGGTGCCACCTGCCTTGTCACAGTTCTGTTACACAGATGAAATGAGATCTGAAAGGGGGTTTTGCAAAGCGCTAGGCGAGAGTGTGGTGAGTCACATCTGAGATTTATTAATGACCAGGCCTTCTACGCAAGCTCCCCAGCCTGCCCCGGCCCAGCCAGCAATGCACAACTCCCCAGAGTCCGTGCGATGGGCTGAGCGCTTGTGTCTTTCCAATATCCACAGGTTGAAATCCTAAACCCCAATGTGACGGTAGCAGAAGGTGGGGCCTGGGTGGGGGGCTAGAAAAGAGATTATCAAAGGAATTCATGAGCACTCGATAGCCCAGCCAGCATGTGAGGACACAGCAAGAAGGTGCTGTCTACAAACTGGGGCATGGGTTCCTGAGATGGTGAATCGGCTGGCATCTTGATCACGGATTTTCCAGACTCCAGAACTGTAAGCAATACATTGCTGTTGTTGATAAGACACCCAGTCTAGGATGTTTTGTTATAGCAGCCAAAAAGACTACAGAGAGTTGGTTTCCTGAGCCTAGGGCCATGATGGATATTTGGCTATCCCATGTCAAGCACAGGGCCTGGCCTATGTCATTGATAGCAAAATGAACAAACAAACTATTCTAAGGTAGTAGCACCAATGATTAGTTAAAGCAGTAGATTTTGTGCACAGGATTGCCTGAAAGAGGGCGATAGTTTCTTTTGTCCCTGTTTAAAATTTCTCCTTGCATTAAGCTTCTTGAATCAAAAAGCTGTTTCCTCAGACTACATCATTCTGGATCCCAGTTGAGCCATCTTTACTCGGACAAGGGGACAAGGGAACTTCTTGGAAACAAAAACATTCTCAGTTGAGGTCATAGGTTTGTATGCATTTCTCCAAACCCATTCAATTGTATATTTAAATTGTGTGCATCTCCATGTATGTCACTTTTCCCTTATAAAGAATTCAGCATAGAAAACCAAAGATAATTGCTTTACTGCTTGTTCATCAGACGACTCTGAGAAAACGCATGGGGTCCTACTATTCAAGTGTAGTCTGCAGAGCTGCTGTGGTCTTGGGGGAAACGTAGACGCAAGAGCCCCACCCCAAAACCACTGAATCAGGCCTTGTGTGTTCAGCACGCTTCTGAGGCGACTTCTCTGCATGGCAGAGTCTGAGAGGCGCAGATGTGGGAAGAGCGTGCAGAGGAGCCAGTCAGCAGGAGAAGGGAGGGGACCTGCAGCTGAGGTCACCAGTGGCCACATCCCGGGAGCATTTCAGATGACGGTGACTATGAGGGTGCTCGTAAATGTTGAAGTCTGTGGGTTGACATTTGAGATGGGTGTTGGAAATGAGTAAGAGTTTGCCTAGACGGCCCCACCGGGAGACCCAGGAAGCCGCACTTTCAAAAGCACCAAGGGAGTCAGATCGGAACCTGTGGGAGGCGCTGGTGAGCAGGCGGCTGTCTCTCAGGTCTCCTGCCCACTCCCCGAGGCCAGCGCCTGCTGGAAGTGGGGCGGGTCCAGATGGCACAGGTCTTGCTCGCCCTCCTGAGGGATTGCCCTTTAGCCTTCAGCTATGGGATGTCTCAGGCTAACGAATAATGAACACTCACATCTGCATCCATGAATGTATCTCAAATGCAATTTCTTCATCATTTTCCCAAGCCCCAGCACCTTAGTTGAGATTTATTGCCTTGTTACTATAATAGCCTCCCAATTAGTCCACCTAATGATCTGGCTTCCCTCCAAGCCATCTCCAAATCTGATGATGTCACTTCCTACTTAAAATAATTTTAGAACATCCAAGGCTACCAGGAGGAGTTCCAAGGACTTGGCTGAGCGCTGGCTCCTGCTTCACCCACCACACACTCTGGTGTCGCTTCTGGTCCCAGGAAATATAGTTCCCAGCCACATCTGAGTGTCTTCACAGCTCTGAACTGGCCAGTCCCTCTGCCTGGAGCACCCTACTCCAGCTTATGCCTCACACACATCGAGAAGGGGTCACCTCTGGAAAGCCATCTCCAAATTCTGGTCTGAGCCTGACCTATCTGCTGCTCTGACATCTCGAGATGACACATCACAGTGGGAAGCAAGCGGGCCTTAGGTGCCACACTGGCGACGCAGCTACCCCAACTACTAATACCGCAGGGTGGTGTGACACGTGTTTTCACATCTGCTCAGTGGAGGGTTCCTGAATTTGGATCTCAGTCTTGCAACTTGCTAGTTGTACTTAACTTTGTAGTTCCTCACCTGTAAAACTGGGAGAATCTAGTACCGACCTCATGTAACAGTTATTAGTGGGTTTGGGTTTGAAAACAAACTAGCATCCAATGCATAACAAGCTTTTTCTGTAAGGAAGCGAGCCCAGCACACGGCGTCCACACCACCATGATACCTTTGCCTGTCTCCCAGCACTAAGCACTGTATGCTGCAACCTTGGACTTGTGCCATCCTAAGCTGGGACTCCAGTGCGTGTCTGGTAGAAGACTGGCTACAAATAACACCTTAGGCACAGCTGGGATGAGGCTCAGTGCTTAGCCTGTGCAGGTAAAATAGGAGTTGAAAGACAAACTTGGGAAGATTTCCTTTCTGAAAGAAAATGTATGTCACATCCCGAATAGCTATGTTAGACACACAAATATTCTAGAACACAAGCCGGTCTTAAACCGAGGGCTGCCTGAACCTTTCCTTTGTTTAATTTGAGAATTGCCTTAATATTTCTTATTCTACTCAGTTTTCCTCTTTCTAGTTAGGAAACGTTTATGTAGTTTGTCCGCAATGGCATGGCTGTACCCTCCATGGCCACTGGATGGCAGTGGCTGAATGTCACAGAAGAGAGGGCTGGGTGTGTGTGTGTGTGTGTGTGTGTATGTGTGTGTGGGGGGTTCTGCCTCCTAACAGGAGCTTGCTGCACACTCTGTGAGCAGAAGCTGAGCTGAAAAGTTGTGAAGGTGGTTAATGAAATCCTTCCCCCATGAGGCTTTTGGTGAGCGCCATTAACCGAGGCAACTCGCACATGCAGGAAGCGATGGGTGCTTTGACCGATATTTGTTATCTCAGACTCAGGGGTAAATGGGATTGGGGGGCGGGGAGAAGCCAGGTGAGGAGGTCCCGGGACAATGTGTGTGCTCTCTATTATGTAGCTGGCTGCTTGGAAGACACAAGGCCCCTTTGTTTGGATTCTGGGAACACTACATCAAATCTACTGGGTGCTCACCAGGCTCTCCCTGGGGCCTGAGATTCACTCTTGTCCAGTCCCCGACCTCCCCTCAAGTTTAATCTCATTTTTAAAATTTATCAGTACATGTTTGCTGTATTTAACGATTACATTCATTGAAGGGGATTGGCCCATGTACATAACAGACTTTAATCCTTTTTGTGCCCTCTTCTGTCCCCTCCTTTTCTCCTCTCTCCACCTCTAGGTCCTCTTCTTGTTTGCAAAAGCTCTATCTCCCTGTTTGCTATTACCTTTTATTTTTACCCTTGCTTTTAGCACATGATCTACCTGGTATTTAGAACCCATCTAGCCTTGATGCTACTCATTCTCCCCTGCCATTTAGAGAACCCACAGCATGGAATGACCACACAGTCCCACATCACAGGTGGCTTGCCATCTTTAAATGGGATGGTTTTGCTAAGTAGAAACTCAAAATACACAGAAGTACCATGGTAAAGCGAGTGTTTTGTAATTTTGTACTCCTCAGAGCACCCAGTATAACTATGTGTTGTGATATATTAGATTTTAAACTTTGAAAACCTAGTAGAATATTTCATTTTCCCCCCAGTACTGAGGATTGAACCCAGGGCCTCATGCATGCTAAACAAGTCCTCTAACACAGAGCCACATCCTCAGAAAACTTTTCATTTTTAAGAAATCTTAACTGTATCTGTATGTGGGTTTGAAGCTCGGTACACTCACTGATGTCATTAAAATGAGAATGAGTGATTCGTTAATTCATGAGTTATATTTGAGTTTAAACCTTACCCTTTGCAACTGTGTGACTGCAGGTGAGTTACTTCATCTCTGAGAGTCTCAATGTTTTCAGCTGCAAAATGGCGATGATGACAGGTTTTTTTGCCATTTATTTATTAGTCAACAAATGACCATTAGTAACTATAATATGCCCAAGTCTGTTTGAATTTCACATGGTTTGGATTTCATCTATGAGCCGAGCTTAGCTAACCATTCAGTGTGGCAGCAGGATAATCAGGGCATTTTGTATTGAATCAAGAAATGTTCAATTACCTTTTATATGGGTAATGACAGCTCATAAACTTGATTGTGTCTCTCTGTTTATAAAGATCAAATTCTACTCTGATTTAACCTTAATCTACTTGCGTACACTCTTGTTTCCTGGGGCAATAAAATTAGTTGCTTTTCTGTTTGAGGATTACGTATGCACCTTCAGTTGCAGCTAAACCCTGGTTGTTTTATGACCTAGGAGGAAATCTGCAATTTCAGTACTTTTAGTGGAGGAGGGAAAGGCGGCCTCCCTCCCCCTAGAAGCATACATGTCCCCCTTTTTGTCAGTTACATGTAGGAAACATTGTCCTGTGTAGGTGACAGATGATGCTTACATTCACATGCACCCCTATAACCTGGAGTTGATTTTACCCCCTTTCTGTGATAAACCCACTCTCATGGAGATCAGGCAACTTGCCTGAGATCATCCAGTTAATAAATAGCAGAGCCAAGGCTTACACTCAGGTGTTTGGACTTCAAACTGTGTGTTGTGGGCAACTGTAAACTCCGTACACCGTTTCTGCTTTGGGAGGGGTGCAAATTCTGGTGGACTCTTGGAACGGGATCTGAATTTAAAGGCAATTCTGTGACTACTGTAAGTAGAGTGTGCTATGCCAGGCCTAGTGCCAGTGGTTTCATGAGCACCCACCTTTTGGAATCGCTCCCATTTTACGGGCAAAGAAACTGAGCCTCGACAAACACACAGAACAGAAAGCGCCAAAGCCTTCCGGTCCCCCACCCCCTGTCCCGAGCTTTCCTCCTGATGGTTTGTGGCCATATAGGTGAAATTCTAAGGACCTCCTGTGACCCCAGGCTCTGGGCCTGCCTCTCAGGTCACAGCCGCTCAGCTGTCCCTCTCTCGGTCCATCGAGGGACTGTGTGACCCAGCAGTGGCCCTCAGCCCTGGGCCTCAGGCCCACTGCAGCCAGACTCCTGCGTGGAGCTTGGAGCCTTTGCCAACCGTCACCGAGAAGGCTGCTTTCGACTCGTTTCCTCCTCCGATGGATACATTCGCCCTCGCAAAGGTCTCTATTCCGCTCAGTTGCCACCTGGAAAGAGGGGGCACACAGCAGGCGGAGCCAAGGCGACCTCCTGCCCTACACGGGCCCAGGATGCCACGAATGAGCGGAATCCGGGTGCACAGAGACCCGGGCCTTGGGTTCTAGACTCGGCTCTGTCGTTACCTGTGGGACCTTAGCAAGGCCTTTTCTTTCTCTAAGCCTCAGCCTCTCTTTTGTAAAGGCAGCTGGATTAGACGTTAATGTGCTTTGTTCTATGAGTGACCGGGTATCTGTCCTCTCTGGGTAAAGGCAGGGGGAGAGGAGAGACTTCATACAGTGGGACCTCGGGAGGGGTCCCCAGGTGCCACAGTGGGGAGGAGACGTTTAACCATCAAGCTGGCAGATGCTCCCCAAATACAGCCACGGTAACGGAAATAGACTTTAAAAGCCTTTATTCACTTTTATAAAATCACCCAGTGTTCTTTGCAGAAAGATAAGAAAATACAGACAAGAGAGCAATGGATGTAGACCAATAATCTCCAACCTGCCTTCACTCCGTACCTCTACAGTTTTTTTTTAAAACAACATTTAATTGACTTAATAATTGCACAAATTTATAGGGTACAGTGTGACATTTCATACTTGTATGTGATGCCTGACAGATCGAGGTCGTTGGCATATCCATCACCTCAAATGCTTACCATTCCTTTGTGTGGGAACATTCAAACTCCTCTGCCTAGCTATTTTGAACTAAATAATTTTTATTTTTCATTCTGAGACAGGGACTTGTGAGCCTCTTGCCTCAACCTCCCAGAGGGCTGGGATTATAGGCACACACCACCATGGCTGGCTTAGTGATCAGTTTTAGTGCACATTCCCAATTTATTTATTTAGTAACTATACATTATAAAGTCCACTAAAGTAGAAATTAGGAAAGGTAAGAATATAAAATAAAAGTCTCAATTTCCAGCAGTTCCCTAGGTAGCCGAGCAGGCTTTCCTCTGCAGGACCACTGACCTGGGCTTTCACATTTGGTGGTGACATTGACCAAGAACACGTAGCAAGCCAAGGGCTCTGCTGGCTGTGTCCCTGGCCCTGCACTGTGCGTCTCCATCAGGAACTCCACACACGTTCCTGGCTGGATGAATGAGAGGATGAATGGGACAGAGAGGTGGCGGATGATCACAGATCAGTGTGAGCAGAGCCGGGTTGGCTCTGAGCCACCCCGGGCGGCAGCTGGCGAGACAGGCTGAGCCCCTCCCCGGCCAGGCTGGGCGCGTCAGAGCCGCGCTGCAAACCCGCGCTTCTGCGATGCTGAAGCAGCTGCTTGGCTTCTCAAAAGCCACAGAATCTCGGAAAGTCGAGAACGCAAGTGATCACAGCCTGTTGAGGGAGATGCCCAGAAAATCAGTTTTTCCCCCAAATTAGCCCCAAATCTCTCAGCTAGTTTGTGATTAGAAGGAAACATTTATGCTAGAGAGTAGGTGCAACTGTAGACATTTCAACAAAGGTGGTTAGAAAATCCAGTTTGTTGATGAGATCACAGCACTTCAAGCCTCTCCAAGCTCCTGTCACGGTGACCCCTCTTTCCTGGGAGAGACCCATTCCTCTCCTAAGGTCTCTGATGGGCAGCTCCACCCACACCTAGAACACAGGAGAGTTCAAAGGGCCTTTGTGGGTTTGGGGCACTGAAGAGCTGGGGAGAGAAGGATCACAAAACCACCGATCTGAGTGTGACCGAGCCGTATGCCCCCGCTCTTCAAAGCCCCTGACCCATCCCAGTTCTGGCTCTCTCCCCATTGGGCTCCAATTCCCAGGACCCTGGAGGAACTGCCCCTTGCCCAAATTCCCCTAGCATCTGCTCTGTGGGCCGTGCAGTTTAATCACGCCCAGCCCTGCGCTGTCCCCTGGTCCTCTCACAGGTGATTGTGCTGGGTCCTGGTATTAGTTTCTAAGCACCCCTGACTGATAGGGGGACACTGGCCAGAGCCAGGTCAGTAGTGCTCTGGCCTGTCTCTGCCATGCATGGAACAAATCACTGAGCCCCTCCGCTTCAGTCTCAACTGCAACTCGAAGATAATCACGGGCCGTTGCTGGGATAATGGGTGTGAAAGTGCCTAAATCACTGCGACAATGTCAAGTGCTGTTATTATCACCTCTGTTGAATGTCTGCAGCCCTGGTGCGCGTAGCTGATAAATACCTGATTGACTGAAGATGAAACAGCTTGGTGACAGCTCCCGTTTGTGCCTAATCTCGCAATTACTCCCTTCATTGGCAATGCAAAACCTGCTGTGGTTGTCTAAATCCCTAAGGACCCCCAGTCTTCAGCTGCTAAAGCAGGGGGTGCTGCCACTGGAGGAACAAAGCTGCACCCTCAAAAAGACGACCCCAGGTTGCAACATGGTATGCCGGACAGGCGGCCCGGGGAAGCACAGGGAAAGGCAAAAGCTGCTCCTCTTATGAAAGGTGGCATTTGGACAGTTGCTCCTGCAGGAGACTCAGCAAGCCCAAGGAACACGCATCCTTTCTGTTAAAGGTACCGTGGCATCAGGGAAACTCGTGTGCAGCAACCACCCGCAGGCAAAGAGAAAGAGCAGTGTTTTCTTTGGGAGGTTTTGATAAGAAGCCAGGCTGCTACTTTTTTTTTTTTTTTTTTTTTTTTTTTTTTTTTTTTTTTTTTTTTTTTTTTTTTTTTTTTTTTTTTTTTTTTTTTTTTTTTAACCTTCTGCATTGAGGACTGTGGTTTGGACTTGCTGGCAAATGCCGTGCGGAGCTCATCTTTTGTTAGTCTGCCGAACAATGTTATTGGTTATAATTGGGGCAATTATGGGCTGCTTGAGAAGCTAAACACAGATGTTTCAGCCCAGGATCAGGGTATTCAAGCCCAAAGCAGCTCGCTTTAAATAGTCTCTTTCCCAAACCGTCCTGCCTTACTTGAAATTCCACCAGAACTTGCTCGCTGGGAGTGAGACGGGGAGGCAGCACGAGGAGCGGCGGGAGGGGGGAGCGAGACAGGCAGGGCAGAGACGCACAGAGAGGAGGAGGAGGAGGAGGAGGAGGAGAAGGAGGAGGAGGAGGAAGAGGCCGAGGAGGAGGAGGAGGGGGAGGACAAGGCAGCCGCATCCAGAGTTTAGATGCTGCGATTCATGAATGGAGTCTTCCACGCGACCCGGCCAGAGACCGTTAGATGGGAGAGACCGGCAGTGGGAAAGAGATGCCAAGAGAGAAAGGAAACCCCAAAACGATCAAGGTCTGGGAGACCAAGGTCACGCCTGTGGAAATTCTTTGTGAAATCCACCCCACGCGTCTCTCTGCATTCAGCAGCAGGTATAGGTGGGGCAAGACCCACAGGTCCGGCATTAGTAGCACTGCGTACTCAGGGTGGGAAGGAAGAGGGCACCCCCGAGATGAAAACCCCAAACCCCAAACGCATCAAGTTCAGTGAAACACGGGGAAGCAGCCTGCACGCGTCAGAGAAGGACAAGAAGCAGAAAGCAAGCCCACCCCGAAATGCAAGCCCCCTCCCAGTGCCTGCCGCCTGCCTGACCCCGCTCCTGGGGTCACCGCTCCTCCAAGGAAAGCAGCCACCAAGTAGGGGCCACAGCCCGGCAAGCAAAACTTTTCCTCAATTCCAAGTTCAGTTTTTTTTTTCCTTTTTCCTTCTGCATCTGTCTCTGAGACAGAAAAATAAAACGAAAACCCCTCAGCCCTCCCCCTTCCCCACCATCCGAGCCCTGAAAATAAGATGAATGAAGAAATCATCTCAGAGAGGCCAGCAGCAGGCAGGCTGGACAAAGGACAGGGCGGAGAGGCCAGCCCGGGCTGCCCCACTCTCCCCAGGCAGGCAGGCAGTCACGGCGGGGCGCAGGCGGCTCCTACCTGGGCGCTGGCTGTCGATCGCCGGCTGCCTGGGCTGTGAGGTTCGCTCCCTCCGTGGCAGCCACACCGGCATATATATCCTCCCCCCACAGCCCTCCTCTTCTCTTTGTAGCCTCCTACCTCGATGACACATGCACACGCTGACCCCCTCCCGCTGGCTCTGCCACCAGACCCGTGACACGCTGCCCTCCCCATCCGTCCAGCCAGCCTCACGCCTGCTTCACCTGGGCTCGGGGTAGCCAGGATCCCGCAGCTGCCTCCCCGCTGCTTCCCGAGGCTCTGTGAGCTCTGCTGGGAACTCTGGCAAGGCGCTCAGCAAAAAAGGACTCCTGGCGACGTGACCAGGCAGACCCCAAATCCTGGAGTCGCCTTGAGCAACCTTTTGCACGGGGAGGGGAGGGCGGGCAGCAGGCAGGAAGGAGGGGCCGCTCACGCCAGGCTCCCACGGGCTCCGGAAGCCCAGGGCTGAGCCCGGCCGAGTCCTGTGCCAGTGTCCCGGCCCCACAGGGGGCCAGCGCCAGGCTCCTGATGGGGTGGCTGCACCCGCCGAGGCCCGCGTCGGCAGGCGCGTCCACAGGTGCCCGCCTGGTGGCGCGGCGGGTAGAATTCTCCGTGAACCTCAGGTCTCCCTCTGTGAAATGGGTCCCCGGCCCCAGGACCCCAGCAGAGGATCAGGGAGTCAGGTTCATAACTGTTAGTGCTGGGTCCCCCGCGCCCTGCCCCTCGGCACCCTAGGGGGCCCGTGTCAGTGTCCACGCTGCTCCTGTGCCTCCTGAGCAGGAGGCTGGGGAGCTGTGGAGGCCGCGCTGCCCCTCGCTCCTCGCTCCTCGCACCTCCTCCCTGCCCCTGCCCCTTGGCCCTGCAGCCCACAGGCCGCCCTGCGCCTGCGCAGAGCACCCCAGGAGCCCCCACCCCCAGCCCCCATCCTTACTCCGGGCCAGGGCGCAGAGGCCGCATCCCTGACTTTCCCAAGAGCATCCGAAGCGTCCCGGAGCCCGGGTTTGGAGTCGTCAGGAGTACAAACATGTGTTCCAGTGGCGAGGGCCGTTCGTTGGTGGCCCCAGGGCTGGCTGGGTGGAGGGTTAAGGGCCACCTCTGGCCGGAGGTAATGGGGCGGTTTCTTTCCCGCCCCGTGGAAGTGGTCTGCAGGGCGACTGTGCTGATGATGGTTACAGGCGGGTGCCGAACCCCACCCAACTGCGGGCCTTCAAGCAGTGGATGCCATGTGATGGGAATCGTGACCAAGGGAAAGCGGGCTGACGGAGAGCACGGCCCAGGGGCGAGCCGGGGTTCTGAGAAGAAAACTCCCTCCGGGCTGTGTTCCCCGCGGAGGCCGCAGCTGACTTCTCGCTGAGATTTCCTACTCTGTTCCTGCCGGCCAGAGTAATCGGCAGGTCCACCGTGCGCCACCGGGGCAGTCTTGCACCCTGATGTATGGAGAGCCTGATTTCTCACAGGCCGAGGTAGCCTTTTCAGGTCCCCTGCCCAATACCCAGGCCCCTGCTCTTTTGATTTTAATCTAAGAGGCAATATGCTCATCTAAAAGACTACATTTCCTTTCCTACATAACTCAAAGTAGTTAATGAGACTCAAGCTACTAGTCTTTGGGTGGAGCGTCTAGAAAAGCTCTTTTAAAGGGAGCCAACTCAGCTGGAAGAAGCTTCTTCTGTGGCTGCCTTCATGGAATACAAATGTGATGGCTGGAGCTCTTGCAGCTATTTGGATCACAAGATTACTGGGAGGATGAAAGCCACGGTTAAAGACGATGGAGTATAAAAATGGAAGGATTCCAAGTCCCCCATGATTCTGAAGCTACCATGTCAATTCTGGGCTTCCAACTTTTTTCCCCTCAACTTTTTTTTTTTTTTTTTTAAGAAAAACAACCCAAGCCCTTATATCAGGTGTCAGTAAGGTTCCATTACATGCTGCACTCTTGGGGCCTTGGGGTGAGACAGCCATTCTTTTGCCACTGTTGCACTTGCTGCCTGCTGGCTGTCCCTGCCAGTTTGGGTGGAAATTACAAAGTTACAGGACAAAAGGAGCACCCGGACGGAGCCCATCACTGGGGCCATCAGACGCTCCAACTCTCCCTGTTTTGTTTCAGCTGAGCCTTTGGATTTTGTTACATCGGTGCACAGACCTGACCCTGACCCTGGGTGTTCCTAGAATTTTCTGGTAGCTGAGTGCTTCTCTTCTGGTGCAATTGAAGGACAGAAAAAGCAGGAGGAAAAGACTCTTGACTTTGCTGAGCTTTTCTCTCCCAGGTTTCCACGGAAGGCACGGAGCCCAGTGGTCTGGATGCGCTTCTAGTGCAGGTGGAGCTGCAGGCCCAGTGCAACATCAAGCAGGGACTGGTGACAGGCAATGGTGTAAACGCCTCTCCCGGACACCCTGCTGCTGGGTGACATCCTCGGGGGCTCCACGCTTCCTTCTATCATGGCGTCCTCTGCGGTGCTGATCCCCACATGCCTTCATTAGAAGAGCTGGGGAGGAAGGGCGCCCTGTCTTATTTCCCCTGCTGCAGAGGGATAGATGTTTACTCCCACCAGGGGGCTGCAAGAGTTAGATCCCCACAGGGGAGCGTGGAGCCAGAGAGAGCCAGCTTTTCATCAAAGGGGAAGCCACACGGGGAGGCTTCCAGCTGGGCGCCCACCTGCGACTCCACCAACTCCACCCACAGGGCCACCCAGGGTTTCCCCTCGCAGGGCAAAGAGCACCTCCACCCAGATGCGGCCGCCAGGATTGCTGGGTGGGACAGAAGGCCCAGGCACCTCTCTCTAGCCGTCTCCTTAGGAACCTCGGAACAGGGTCTTGACTGGAGATGCTGCCTCTGACTTCCAAAGAGGGCAAACCTGCTTCATAGTTTAAAACACTTTTAAGTTGAGCTCGAATAGATTTGAAGAATAGAAGCATTTTTCTACATCTGTACCACAAAACATGGAAGGACTTTTGAACTCTGGGGGTCAAGTTGAATTTTAGCAACAGTGAGAAGCAGGCTTTTGATTTTAGTTTTTTCCTTTGGTGCTGGGGAAGCAACCCTGGCCTCTTGCATGGTAGGTGAGTGCTGTACCACTGAGCTCTTAACTGGCACATAATAAATGCACAGATTTATGGGGTGAGGTGTGATCCTGTGAAACGGTCCCATCAGGGTAATTATTATAATCATCACCTTAAACTTTTATCAATTCTTTATATTGGGGACATTCAAAACCATCTCCTCTAGCTGTTTAAAAATACACAGTAAATGATCGCTCACGCTGCTATAGGACATCAGCACTTATTCCTTCTGCCAATTAATTTTATACTTGTTAACCATCCTTCTTTACCCTTACTTCCTCTCCTCTTCCCTGCCTCTCAAAACCACTGCTCTATTCTCTGCTTCTGAGATTTTGTTTTTTAAGATGGGGTCTTGCTGTGTTGCCCAGGTTGGTCTTGAAAATCCTGGGCTCGAGTTATTCTCCTGCTTCAGCCTCCCAAATAGGTGGAACTGCAGGTGCACAGCATCCCACACAGCCAAGGTCACCTTCTTAAGGTTTTGTACATGAGTGAGAACAGGGAGTACTCGATGTCTTTCAGCTCTGTCCTTGTGACTGCGGAAGACAGGAGTTCATTGTCTTTTAATGGCTGTATAATACTCCTTGGAATATATGGGCCTACTTTCTTCTCCATTCATCTGTGCTTGGGCACCTGGGTGCCATATCTTAGCTGATGTGAACAGCACCGCATCTGACATGAGAATATAGTTACTTCTGATTCCAACTGCTTTGGATACGTACTTAGTAGTGGGGTTGTTAGCTTCATTTTCATTTTATTTATTTATTTTTGAGGAATGGTATGAAAATACGATTTTCCATGACGGCTTTACTGATTTACATTCCCATGAACAACTTTGTCCATACCCTTTCTGCCATTTTTTTTTTTTTGTCTTGGTGGTGGCCATTCCTCCCTTACTACTGGTTTTTATTTTTTATTAGCACTTTTTTTTTGGGACAGACTCTCACTGTGTAGTTCAGGTTGGCCTCAAACTCATGGCAATCCTCCTGCCTCAGGCTCCTGAATGCTGGGATTACAGGCATGCACCACCGTGCCTGGCTAGTACATGTTTTCATTACACTATACTTTTTTTCCTTGTGGAGAGCTGGTATATGTACATAACACATCTCAAATCCTTCATCCCCTTCCCTTCCTCTTTCTCCCCTCCCTCCATCCACTGATGCCCTTTCCATTTAAAAAGATTTGTCCCACTACTTCCTATTATTTATCTTTTATTTTGCTCTTTATTCATATTTTGAGTTTCTTGTATGAGAGAAACCATGTAATATTTAAGCTTGTGTGTTTATTTCACTTAACATTATGTTCTTAAGGTGCATCCATTTTCCTATAAATGACTCAGTTTACCTTTCTTTATAGTAGAGTAATACCCCATTGTGTAGGAATACCTAATTTTCTTTATCCATTCATCCATCGATGCACATATAGGGTGCTTCCAAGGCTTGGCTCTTACTGCCATGGGTATGCGTGCATTGCTGTAATGTGATCTCTTTAACTCTTTCAGGAAGATACCTAGAAGAGGCATAGATTGGTCAAATGGAATTTTTATTTGCAGTTTTTTGAGGACTCTCCATACTGATTTCCACAGTGGTCACACTAGTTTACAATCCAGTCAACAGTGAAGAAGGGTTCATTTTCCCCACAGCCTGTCTGGCATTTGTTATTATTTGATTTCTTGACAGTAGCCATTCATTCTTTCTGAGTCCATTGTTTTAATTTGCCTTTCTCTAATGACCGGAGACACTGGACCTGTTTTCATGTATTTATTGGCCATTCATACTTTTTCTTCTGAGAAGTACTCATTCATTTCACTTGTCCATTTTGTGACAATTTTTCTTTCATTTTGGGGGAGGGGCTCATTTTTGTGAGTTCTTTATGCACTCTAGATAAACAGTCCTCAGTCTGACAAACAGCTGGCAATTTTTTTTTCTATTCTGTAGGTTGACTCTGCACTCTGTTGGTTGTTTCCTTTGCTGTGCAGCAGCTGTTTAATTTGACACAATCCTGTTTGTTGATTCTTGTCACTCTTTCCTGTACCACTGGGCTTCTGTTCAGAAAGTCCTTGCCTCACCTATGTCTTCAAGAGTTGTACCTATTTTACCTTCCGGCAGGTAAAGTGTTTCAGATCTTTGATCCATTGTGATTTTAGTGGTGCTGGCTATTCTAACCGGGCAGAGGTGACACAGCTTGGTTTGGGCGGAGATTTGGGTGGAGATGCTTTCAATGCACGTGAGCTGTGACTGCCTTTGCCAGCGTAGGATTTCCGACCCCAGTGTCCAGGCGGGTGCTGGGTTCAGTGCTGTGAGGACAGACAGGGTCCTGACCCTGGAGAAGCCAGGCTGGGTGACAAGAGTTATGTTAAGGAGCGGTGACCGGCGCAGCATGATTAGAGATTGAGAAAATACAGACCGATGTGCTGATCGCAGATCAGCTTGGAAGTGGAAAGGAAACTCCAGTGAGAGGCGAGAGGTGACGCGATGTTTATCTCTTCTGAACAAAATGTGAAGATGCTGAGGACAAATTGCAGGTTCAGAGTGGGCAGAAAGTGGCAGCTTGGCTTCAACACAGGCGGGGATAAAGATCAGCGGCTGTGTGAATTTGCTCGGGTTGTCATAGCAAAGTGCCACTCACGGTTATTGTCTCTCCATCCCTGAGACCTGAAGGCCAAGCTCAAGGTCTGTTTGCCGAGGCCTTGCTCCTTGCCAGGGGACAGCCACCCTCTCCCCGTGTCACCTGTGCCTCCCTCTGTGAGCACCTGTGCCTGAATCTCACAAGGTCCAGGTCAGGGTGGACTCAGGCCCAGCCCAGCCATCTCATGTACCCTGGGTGACTTCTTCACGGGACCCATCTCCAGTGACGGTCATGGGGGACATGTGGGGGTGGGGCGCATAAGTTAGACCATAATGGGGAAAATGAAGGCACGTCTGTCAGATGGAAGGGCTACAACCCCAGAGAAGGAATAAAATGTCACTCTGGGACATTGGGTGGATAACTGGGTATGTTCCTTCCACCCTCTGGACCCCAAAGCCAGGAGGTGACACCCCCAGATGCTAAGCTGACACCGTGTCACAGCTCTCTGTCTAGCCTGGGTCTCCCCTGGAGCTCTGGTGCCCGATTCCCAGTGCCTTTGGGAAATTCTTACTCAACGCCCCCTTGACGACAGGCCCGTTCGCAGTCCTGGTGTCATCACTAACATTCTCATGTGCTCCATTTACAGTGTTTTAAAACGTCTAAGTCACCTTCCTTCCTGCTGAATTCATCTTCATTGTCATCTGACAGAGCCCCTGATGAGCTCACTCTCTCTCTTATTCTACAGACAGCAGCCTGCGCAGTATTTTTAAAATGCTATTTCCATTTGCTTTAATACCTTTCCCCAAGTTCTAGTTTAAAGGTAAAGAGTGAAAACACGTGCAGCATGATTGTGTGTAGGGTGCGCCGCGTGGACCCCTGGACCTGAACCCTAAAGACTCTTGTTTAAGTCCCACGTTACCCCCACCTGTCACTTGACTTTGGCCAAATTCCTCTTGACTGCAGAGGCTTGGTTTTTTATTCTTTAAAATGGGCACAGACTACCTAACAATGATGTGAGGCTTTAGACTGAGTCAGTGTTGGTGACAGATACTGAGCATTGTGCTTATCTCTCCAGGCCCTTTCAAGTACAATCATCTCGTATGACTAATGAACGTTGACCTTGGCCTTACCTGAACTCGCAGCACTTTTCAGAAAGATCTCTCTTTCCTTCCAGACTTGCCGCGTACACAGTGCATGTGCTGGTCTCCAATCCAGCTGGCCCAGGAAGACCAGACACCACTGGACAGAAGCAACAGGGCGCACAGCCAGCAGACAGCGTCCGTCAGGCTCACAGACATTGACTGGGCACCGCTGATACGGCGGCATCTTCACAGGCAAAGGAATCAGTAAAATGGAATCAAAGTTCCTGCATTGAAAGACCTCGCACTACGGCTTGGAAGCTAAAATTCTAGACCAAAAAAAATAAAAAAAAAAAAAAAAAAAGGAAAAGGCAAAGGAAATAAGGTAGTTCCAGGTTAGCAAAAGATACGCAGGCCCTGAAGGAAGTGGCTCTCTGCCAGCTGGAGAGGCGGGAAAGGCTTGGTGGCCAGGAAGACGCAGGCAGAGTCGTGGAGAAGAAGTGGATCAGGAGGGGCAGAGACACAGGTGGGGTGAGAGACCGCGCGGGCTGGCACGGAGGAGGCTTTGCAAAATGTGCAGAAGCACAGGGGCTGGGCTGGGCATGGAGGTTGGGTCCCACAGCAGAGGGAGGCCTTGAATGGCGGCCTGAGTGGTTGCTGCTGTCCCTTGGCCATGGGAAGACCCTGTGTGCAGGGCAGTGATCTTCCGGCTGTTATTTTAGGAGCGGGCACTAAGCGCTGTTGATGGAAGGAGCAGGATCCTGCCTAGATGTTTACCCAGCATGGCGCGTACCGCAGGGACGACTGCAGCCTGCGAATCGGGATGGAAAAATACAAACAGTCAAGTGAAGGCACTGAACGTATTCTATTTTTCAACAAATAGTGTCGCATGAAAATCTCTTGACGTTACCTCTTTCTAGATCAGGCAATCTCCGGTGTGTCCTTCACCACGGTGGGGGGCGTGACAGCCAGCCTGGGCAGGAACCTCTGCTCACACGCGCGTGGGCGGGGGCCGCCTCTTCCTGTCCCCGCCTCACATCAGTTGTCGCTTGCAGCAGGTAGAATGCCGCTCCACGAGACCGTGGCGCTGTTCGTGCGAGAGGACTACCTGCCCAGAGCTATTTCATGGTTCTGGAAGAGGAAAATATGAAGTAGAAAAAATTAAAAAAAATTTTTTTAAAGAAAGAAAATGGTTTTAGTTCTTTGCAAAGTAAAAGAATAGATCTCTCTGTCTTTTTTTTTTTTTGTCTGTTCAGTTTTTGTGCATGAATTAAAAGACAGCAACTAAGTGCCTTGCGATCTCCTCTTCCTCCCTCCTGCATGGTCTCACCCCACTGCAGGCCTCTGCTGCCCTACATGCACACATGCGCGCACGCGCACACACACACACACGCACACACACACGCACGCACGCGCTCAAGCACACACACTCGGCTGGTGTACTTCCAGCTTTGTTTGCCACCATCACGGTCAAAGAGCATGTACTGAGCCCCTATAGGAGCCAGCGCCATCGGAATGACCTGCCAACTGCGTGTCGCTGAAGCAGGAGCTCAGAGCCTCAGCCACACTGAAGCCACTTGACCGGGGAAGATAATGGGCTTGTTCCTCCCAGGTGAAGGTTCACATGATTAACCTCTCGTGGGGAGGGAGGAGAGCAAGGGCAGGAACTTTTCCAGGGCGCCTGGTGCTTGCCAACATTTTGTAGTGCCTCTTGCTGTCACTCTGCAGGCCAGGGTGCTGTGGACCCCAGGCCCCCTAAAGATTCCAGGCCCCTAAAGAGGCAAAGGATGGGGATGGAGCTCGCGCCCTGGGAAGCACATCTGTATTCCAGGCTGCCACGTGGGCTCCACGGGGGCCGCATCCAGGACCTGAATGTTTTATCGAACTGCTAATAGGGAATTTTCTGCATGAATTCCCTGCTGCTTGGAGACAGAAGGCACCCAAGGGCTCTGAATCAGGGCCCACGGTTGGAGTGGAAGGTGTCTCATTTGCATGCCATAGCTGCCTCTGTGCCCTGGGCTGGCCGCAGCCGCCCTCTCCCCAGCTGAGCCCCAAACATCGCACACACACACACAAACACACTCAGGGGACTCCTGGGGGGCCTGGTGTTATGCCAGGGCTGCACGCACAGACCCGAGGAGACCCAATCTGTCTGTGATACACTGGGGCCCTCCAAACCTGAAAAGTGCATTTAGGATGGCGCAAAGGGGTGCATACCCCAAAAGTGAATAGGTTCCAGATGGTTTTAAATGAATGAACCATGGATTCAGAAGAAGGGATGATTACAACTGGGTAAAATAGTCACAGATGGTCCCCCAAAGCCTCATGTGCTCGTAGGTGGGCTTTGGGGGAGGCAATGGGATCACGGGAACATGATACTCATCAGTGGGATAGGCCATTGATAATTTTATAGTTAAATGTGATGTTGGGAGGGGAAGCCTGATTGGAAGATTGGGGTGGTGGCCTGGAAGGGTCTCTCTCCTTTCCTGATCACTCTCCGCTTCCCACCATGCCACGAGCTCTTTGTTCTCTGTCATGCCACCCTGCCTTGGAGCCAGCCAACTATGGGCGGAAACAGCTACAAACTGTGAGTCAAAAGCTCTCCTCCTTACAGCTGTGGGTGCCAGACATTGTGTCCCAGGAGCAAGGAAGTCAGATAGGATGCTACTAGGTAAGATGGATCCATTAGAGTGAAATGGATTATTACTTACTTTTATAAGATGGACCCATTAGGATGACATAGTTCACTTTTATAGTTCAAGTCCTTCTATGAATATTTTGTAGAAGTGAGAGAAAGGGGATAGTGAAAAACAACTTTCTTAGAAATTTTAATAAGCATTCACATGTAGAAAGTCTCTTTGCATCAGGTAAATTTTGATGCAAAACACGACCCAAGATGAAACAACACTGTCACTCGGCCTTTTAGCAAAACATAATGATCCAGATCCTTGTCACAAATCGTGACGTGAGCCTGTCCTTCCTGTTGACTAACAGGATGAAAACACTAGATTTCTTTTTTGTCCTTAAAAATGCATTGTTCATTCATCGATTCTTAGGCCTGAGAAAATTCACTCAGGACGGTGTCAGCCGAGGATCTGTGTGCTGAGATCTCACTTACAGAATAAATTTTTACCATTACTATTAGAATCTGGAGTGCTGTTCTCTGTCTCTCTTCATTTCATCTTCCGGTTCATCTAATCATTTGAAATGTCTCTGTTCATTTTCTTTTCTTGGCTGCTAAGGGTGGAAAATGAAAAATTCTGAACTGTCAGTGTGCTCAATGAATGCTAAAAGCAGACTCCAAAGATCATATCTCCTGCCTTCCTTCGTACTTCCTTAAAAGGTGACGTCCGTAATTCTTTTGGCAAAGAGAAAAAGAAAATCTGTTTCATCCTAAGCAAATTCCATTATTCTTTAAAAGTTATTTTTGTCTGTTTTGTCATTGTTGGGAACAACCGATGGGTAATGATGAATAGCAGTAATTACTGAAATAAAACTCAAATGTTTTAGAATATAGAAAAAATAAGTTCACTAACATCCTATAAGGTATCTCAGATACATTGTCCTTAGATACAGTGAGTCCCGGTGGACCTTCTGGTAATTGTGAGATAGAGTAAGTTCTGGATAATGAAAGATATGTAAGTTCTTTCTGTGTTTTGGAAAAACACTAAAAAAGAAGAAAAGTCATATGCATCAATTTGCATGAAGAGTTTGAACACAAAATGAGAAAGACCGCAGGGGACTTGCCACAGTGGGTGGGTAGACAGGCCCAGGGCTGGTGAAACAGTGTGGGCTGATTGACAGGGCAAGGAGAGAGCACTGGGCATGGAGGTACAAGGGTCAGGGAAAGAATCGGGTTCCTCCGCCAGTGCTCTGTTGAGAAGTAGGGACATGACGTTGTGGGTCCTATGATGGCCACCTGTCACTCATGATGATTGACATGAACTCTATTGTGCAGGTTATTCTGCAACACCCCTGGAGGATGCAAACATTTTCCTGGCTGCTTTCTATTATGATTGTGGAGCTTTGTTCCCAAGGAGAAAATTTAGCTTTTAATGTGTAATAAAAATCATACACAAGAATCCTAACATTCAATTCAGGGCATTATGCCATTATTTTAAAGTACTTCAGTAGGTACTACATTCATTAACACAAATTAAAACCCACATGCTGTCTTCAAAGCCGATTAAAGCCAGCCACCTATGAACAAATAAACTATTGGCTTAAGCCCCGTTCTGCTGAAAGATTACACGCCTGCACAGGCCTTGACTGTTTAGGGGCTGCCCTGATTTTCCATTTAAGGGCTGATGAAAAAATATGCATGGTCTCAGTCGGGAAAGGGCAAGTTAAATGTGGGTTCCTAAGAGTGAATGTGATCGCAGTCTCTAAGCCAGCAGGTACCGTGCACAGAATGGACATGCACAGGATTTTCAAATTCAGGAAGTTTGGTAGAGAAACAGCTTGTGGACTGCTTATCCCAAGAGGTGGCAGTGTCTGAAAAATGAATCACAAAGATTAAGATAAAGGAGATGACAGATATAATTGGCTGTCCAAGGAGGGCTGCATGTGGCCCACCCCTGGAGGCTTGTCTCAGATCCTTTCTACTTTCCGGGGAAGCTGTGGGCTCTTCGAGAAGCACTGTGCTTTGGGGACACATCCCATCCACATTTATCTCCCTCCCCACAAAGCAGTCCTTTGCCACTGACTGGGCCCAGGAGGTGGCTGTCACTTGGGATTCTCACGACACTGCAGTCACACAGCTGTGTAGCTGCACGCATCCTCTCAAAGCTGCCTGGTGACTCTGTCTGTTTGCTGGGACCCCACTCGGGGGCCGAGGACTAGAACACCCACTCTTTGGCTTCTCCATTGTCACCTGGGCTCCCTCTCAGCCTGCCAGCTAGGACTGAAGTCCAGTCACCTCCTGAGACAGCACTGGGCTGGAGCACCAGTCATAACCTGCCTTGGAAGTCATGCAGGGTCACTTGTGCTGCATTCTTCTTGTTAAATGTGGGCCCCTAAGGCCAGCCCATAGTCAAGGGTAGGAAAAGTAGAGTCTGCTTTTTCATGGAAGACCCACTGAGTTTTAAAGAAGAAAACTGGTCATCATAGCCACATATTGACCATGACAGCTAACGTTGCTCCTGTGGGGTCCATGTGGCAAGGGGTTCTGCCCAGGCAGGCATCTGAATCGGGCTTTACAGTTTCAACCCCTTCCCTAAGCATACTTTTACTTGGTATTCTCCACAATCATGCATAAAAGCCCGGTGTGTTTTACGGTTTCTGTTTTTCCAGTACAGCAGTGACAGTCTGAGAAGCTCACCCGCAGTTCCTGAGCTGGTTTCTAGCTGGCAGCTGACTCAGTCTGCTCGGGCCTGAGGCTGTCCTGGGACCGTGTTCTCCCCACGCATCACGCTCTTGACACATCCAGGGTGGAGGAGGAGGACAGCCAGCTAGCCTGGCTCACTCCGAGGCCGCGTGGCCTGGGCCTGGGTCACCGTGGCCGGAACACTTGGAAGTGAAAGATCGCACTGCTACTCACTACCCAGGGGTGATAGGCACCAACCAGAGCCGCTTTGGGTACCCCGCCCACAGTCACTGCCCACACCCAGTAAAACTTGCCTGGCACCCACATGTCTTGTGCTTTGCCATCAATCACACTTTCATTTTTAAAATTCCCGTCCAGCTAAATAACCCCAGCAAAGGCAAACGGAGCCATAAGAATGAATGGGCGATGACTCCAGGGGAAGGTGGGAGGCATCGATGGTCAGCCACGCCCCTACTTGATGTCCCACTGAAACAGAGGACAAGTTTGAGGCTGGCAGGGCAGAGGCTCCCCCTCGGCATCTCATCTCCCTCTCGCAGTGGTGCATTATGGGTTGGGGAGACAGGAAGTGACATCATAGAGAGTGGCAGCTGGACCTCAGAAGGGGAGACACAAGTCCTTTCCTTAGGTGGCCCCTGGGTGATGCATTTCATGTCAACCCAGGCTGCTCTGGAAGGGGCCAGAATGTTGGAAGAAGACATGTATTTTAAATTAGGCATTGGGTGAGATTGAAGGGACCTAGACCCGCTGTCGGTTCTTCCCCTATTTGTCTGTGTGAGCCTGGGCCCCTGCGTGGGGCTGTCTTCCACCATCCTGAGGTTTCCAGGACAGTGAGAACCAAGTCATCTTCTGTGTCCTCTTCTGGTCGCAGTTACCTGGGCTGGGTTGACAGAGACGCCTCTGTTTGTGAGAAGGGGTTGCCCCAAGCCTTTCTGCTCTTGGTTGAAGGTATTTGTTATAGGCTGTTCAAGGTAAACTACAATACCCTCCAGGGAAAAACCTTTTAAGTGGAACTGCAGAAAAATTTATTGCAGCTGTTAAGTGGCTAGAGAACAGAGAGTCCCCAGGGAGTGCTTGGATGCCACTTGTCCCACTCAGGAAAGCGTGAGCCTTTATGGGAGAGAGTTAATGGGAGAGAGTGCAGACTTGTGGTTAATAACCACCTTGTGGCGTCCACGGGATTTATGGTGCATGGTTTTGTGTTTTTTCCTGTTGTTTGGATTTTACTTCTTTCCTGAAAGCCTCCGCTGGTGTCCTTCGTGTCTTATAACCATCGACTCAGACTGGCACATTTGAGGTACAAAGTTTCTTGGAACTCTTGGGTTATCTGCAGCTTTTCATTTCTCTTATCTCCTGTCCCCAAGGTCGTTAAAAGATGGCTGTGCCTGGAGCAGATGCCAGCCTTTCACCCAGTTATCTACGCTATTTATCTTTCTCCGTCTGGCTCAACATCCTCTTTTCTTCTAGCTGATGCAATCTTTGCTTCTGACAGGTGCTGTCACTAGGGGTAGCAGGGCTCCTTGGAACCCACCCTTCATTCTGGGGGCGGTCAGGTGTTGTCGGCAAGGTCTAGGTGGGAGCCCTGCTGACAGGCGAGCATCTTGGATCACCGCATCTTGACTCCGTGGAGGATGGGTGGGCAACAAAGGGGAGCCAGGGACTGGGGAGGCGGAAGTGGCTGCGGAATGAAGAATTCTGTCTTCCTGGGGTCTGATGGGGAGGCCAGCGGGAGCCGGCCCTGTGTAGTGGGACTGACTCCCGTGTCGCTGGTCCTCTGTAGCTAGGGTGCATGTCTTCATGACAAGGCTCATCTGAACGGAGCTGATGGGGGTGCTAAGGAAAGCGAAGGCCATGGATGGGTGGAGAGGAGCGGGAAAGTAACACAAGGCAACAGCGGCGCACATCGAGCTTGCAAAGGCTGGGGAGCAGAGCTCCGTGGGGGCAGCAGGGTCCGCGTGGGGGAAAGGATGCGAGTGACACGGGGTGACTCTGAGTGATCAGAAGTCCTCCTGCGCTTTCTCTTTCTTTGATCCAGGAACCTAAGGATGGAACTGAGGACCATGACAGGTTCTTGGGAAAATGAACTTGCAGCAGCTGGGGATGGATCATGGGCGGGCAGCGAGCAGGCGGAAGGGTACCCTGGGGTGACTGTGGGTAGCGCGGCCGTGGGAAGAGGGAAGGAAAGTGTCCGACGATAACTAAAGCGCTTTGCTAGTGTGTCTTTTCTCGCTTCATGGCGTCGATACCTTCCAGGGACCTGGACCTCCAACTTTTCGCAGCATCCAAACTGCGCCATAGGAGCCATCTCCAGTTTCATCCTCCTGCCCCAATTTCAGTCCGTAAGATGGTGAGCTGTGGTTATGGTACAGCGTTTCCTGCCTCATCCTCCTCTTCTCTGTGTGGTCTCTTCACTGTTTCCAGAGCCGACTTACTCTGGATGAACCCTCTGCCTCGGGCCCCCACTCCGAATTCTCTCAGCCCTGCTAAGTGAGGCTGAGGTTTCTTAGCAAGCACTAAACCCTTTAGCTCATTGATTCCTTCTCATCTCCTCTACTCCCTCTCTCCAGTCTTATGGAAAGTTATTTTTAATTTTGTTGCCTCTGTTCATTTATTTATTTATTAGTTTTTTTTTTTTTTTTTAGCTAGGTTTTTGCTGTGTAGTTCAGGCTGACCTTGAACTCACTATGTAGGTCACCTGGCTTCAAGCTCATGGTGATCTTCCTGCCTCAGCCTTCCCAAGTGCTGGGATGACAGCAAGAGTCAGCATACCTGACCTCTAAGTCTTTGCTTATATCTCGGCCTCCTGATTGGGATCCCCTCCCCCATTCCCTTCCCCTCTGTGACCTCATCAGTATAGAACTCTTGTCATTACAAAGGCCTGTTTAGGCCCGATGCCATTTTGTGTATAAGGTTGACCAAGATTTCTGTGAACAGAATCTGTTCTTTCCTTTTCTTTGCTACCATAGAAACATTATTGCAGGTAACCTTTCTTGTTTTATTTATGTATCTGCTTGCCCTGTATGTCATACCCATTACCACCTTCTCCCTTGAAATGTAGGCATCGGTTATTTTTATTCCTGCGTAGTTCCTCCCGAAGACCACCATCCCTCCCTCTAATGTACTGACCGTGGCTCTCTGCTGAGCCAGTGCCGTTCCGCCTCCGCATGGCCCCCTGGAGGGCAGCCCGAATCGGCACCATCCTCAATCCTTGTCCTAGGACAGAAGCTGGGACCGCAAGGGCTGACTCCTCTCTGCAGCCACCTGCCAGCGTCAGAAGGGGGAATCACTGGGTGGGCCCCATTTTACAGATGTTAAAAATAGGGGTCCATGACCACTCTCAGGGAGTGCTAGGGAAGGGGACCGTGTGTAGTTTACAGCTCATTCTTTGACTTTGGAAATACCAGACCACCTCCATTTTGGATGGATAGTGACAGAACTAGGGGTCCTCAGAAATACCCATCCAGCCTCCTGGAGGGGGAGGGGGTGGACAGAAGAAAGCGGCTGAGTGGCCCAAGGCCACACAGCTCTTGGGCGCCATGTTGTGGCTAGAACACAGCATTAACCCAAATACAGAGAGAGGAGGAGGTTCTCCTGGGAGCCAGGGGGGCTGTGGCCTTGGTGGCTTCCTTCCAGTTGCCAGGGGTGTGGCTAGTGATCAAGCTGGTCACCGGCTCTGTCACCCATACCTCATCCCAAATCAACCCCAGTCACTGTCTCAGGCTCTCCGTGTGGGGCACCACGCTGCGGCAAGCTGTCACTATCACCAAGGTGGTGGGGAAAGGCATGATCACGAGGGCAGCAATGCTCTTGCCAGTCACCTCAAAGAGTTGTGGGGAGGATTAAAAGAGGTCCTGGCTGTGGGGCACCAACAAGACTGAAGCATTCCTTGCATCGACCGAGTCTCGCTAGGCATCACCGTGTGGACTGCCGGCAGCTGGGGGAAGTGCATGTCGAGATCTTCTAACTGAACTCCTTTGATGGAGACTTCCTGCTGCGTGGTCTAGATTATAGCCTTGCTACTCAGAGTACCGGCATTGTGTGCACTCCAGGGACCCTTGCTGGGGACCGCACATTCACAATGGTTAGTTTTACATAGTTCCCTAAAGGATGAATGGAGGCTTGGAGTTTTGGTACCACCCTTTTGAGATTTCCCATTATCCCAGTAGAGGTGAGCCATCCTCTCTCGCCCACTGAGACAGACTAAAACCACTAAGACCACCAGGACTAAAAACTACGAAAACTAAAGATGTCCTAGAGCAAGATCCTCTTTAGTTTAAGATTATCACCACCCTCTGAGTCATCCAATAATTCCCTTCTCAATCAATAAATGCTGAGGTCCTGGCTACCTGGTGGCCTTTTTTGGGGGGTCTTTTTGAGACAGGATCTTGCTATACAGTTCAGGCTGGCTCTGAGTTCACTTTGTAGCCCAGGCTGGCCTCAAACATGCAACAGTCCTCCTGCCTCAGCCTCCTGCATGCTGGGATTACAGTCGTGCACCACCATGCCCGGCTTCCTGGCTTCCTTCATGGTCTTTTATTCCTTGCAATCAGCAGGCATCCCAGGTCTTGCTTTCCTGCCAGTTTGTCTCTTACCCTTTCTTTCTTGCTCACTTGCTTGCTTTCTGCCATGTGCAGAAACGCCTGGCAGGAGACTGGGACTCCCTGCCGGGGTCTCCAATAGGCCCTGTTTGTGCGATTTAAATCCCTCTCAGTGATGGGGCGCTAGCTACTGCACTGCCCTGTGCCCGGCTCTGCTAGTTCTCGCTGGGTGAGGTCTCCCTGTCCTGCGCACATCCCTAGTTGGATGTGACTTTTCGGGGCAGCACAGAGCGAGTCTCGCCAGCGCTCTCAAGGGCAATCTTGCGGTCTTTTGATGATAGCCATCATTTCCTTCTGAGTCATCGCTCCGCCTACAGGAGCTGGTTCTTTCAGCTGTGTCTCTCACCTTCCCAGCCCTGCCTCCCTGCCTTTTGGACAATTGTCAGGTTTATAATTAATGCACAGGCTCCCTCCCAAAAGGATTAGAGTTGGTGCACAACAAAATAGCAAAAATGTAGTAGCAAGGTGAGTTTGGGGATCTAACCAAAAAGGGAAACAAGGCTCAAGAAAAATGAGGAAGGACCGGGGATTTAGCTCCGTGGCAAAGCGAATGCCTGGCAAGCTCAGGGTTGTGAGTTCGATCCCCAGTAGAACAAAACAAAACAAAACAAAAACAAAAACAAAAAAACCAAACCAACCAACCAAACAAAAAAACAATGAGGAAGCCAATACAGCAACCTAAGGGTCAATAATGTTGGTGAAATCCAGTATAGGATTCGACTCTGAGCATCTGAACAGTGAAAGTAGAGTAACTAGGATGATACATTTTGGGTATTTATTGTTAAAAAGGAGGATACATATGAGATTCTCTCGAGCAATGTATTATTTTCTTAACTTCAACCTCATGCAAAAAATTTAAAAATAACCTTTTTTTGTAATCTTGTAATAACTTTAGGTTTACAGAAAAGTTGCAAAAATAACACAGAGGTCCCCTCTAGTCCTTATCCAATTTTCCGTAATATTAACATCTTATATAACCACAGTACATTTGCCCAAACTAAGAAATCAACATTGGTATATAATTATGAATCAAACTCCAGATTTGGTTTGGATTTTGCCAGTTTTCCCACTAATAGCCTTTTTCTGTACACAGATTCAATCCAGGTTCCCCCTTGAAGTTAGTCAGCTGGTTTCTCTAGTTCTCTCTGGTCTGTGAGTTTGTGAAGCTTTCCTCCATCCAGGATTTTTATTGTTGTTACTAGGAACATCGAATCATCTCTTTAATAACAATATTCATAACAAAAGCAGGGTCCCTTTTACATACCAGCTCTTGCAGTGATGCTTAGCATATGCCATTGCTGGACATCCCAGTGCATTTCAGTGGGCAGGGCTTCCTTGGGGAGATTGGGTGAACGAGAGCCCGGATGTGTGGGCTTTTGGAGGCTTAACCGAACAATGGTGGAAGGGGAGTTACGTCCTCAACCTTGAACATCACTTCTCTTAGCAAGGCTTTTTAAAGAGCCCTGGAGTCAGCATTTCAAGGTTATTATCCTCAACAATGATCTGAACTGTGGTATCTGTCTGGACAAGTGCACACCTATTAAGGACAAATTCTTATCTTCAAAACTTGAGTGACCTCGGAGGCTCTTTGTCATGTGATAGAAAATCTATCTTTGTTATGTTTAAAATTTTACTCCATGTAGCTGTCTTCCTCCTTGTTTTCTTTCTTTTCCTTCCAACTTAGGAAATAGGTGTTCTCTCCAGGTTATTTTTTTAGCTCCCCTCACCTGAGCATCAGTGACCCGTGAGAGCTGAGGCTAAGTGTGGGAGTCATCACGGTAGTTGTGTGTTGATGGTGCGATGGTCGTTAATGAGGCCAGATAAAAAGGGGTTGAGAAGGAGCTCATCTTAATGGACTGGAAAATACGAATTACTCAGAGACAAACTGACATTGCGGTCTGCTTGAGCGAATCTTTCTGACCAGGCAGCTAAGTCTCCTGCCTGTGTGAGACCCAAACTCTGCCAATAGCAGCACATTGGCCTACTTCACATGGTTTGTTATAGGATTTTGTGACCTGGAGGTCAACCTTAAGAACTCAGCGTGAACCAGTTCTTCTGGCCTAGATGAACAAGCCTTTTCAGCATCAGGGAAGCAGTGTAGTACTGTCTGGGGAAAGAAATCTGAGGCCAGGTAATATTCTAATCTCCACTGGGTCTAGAAATCCAATACTACCGGTCACACAATGGAAGATGCTTTGTCATGTAAATTGCACATTAAATACTTTGATTTAATTCATTAGGTGCTCACAGAACATTTGTAAAGGGAATTGTAAAACGAGGAAGAATTTCAGTCAAGTTGCAAACTGTGACCTGGGTTCTGTTTAAGGCAGTTCTGCAGACGTGGAATGTGGCTGGCACTATGCTGGGCTTGGGGGCACATGCGCAACAAGTCAGGGTCTCCAGGCTTCAGGTACAAACAGCCTAGCAGGAGACAGCACAGCAGGAGGCGAAGGACCTGTGGTAGAGACGAAGTGCTTTGGGAACACCAGTGTGGGGTACGCAACCCAGCCTGGGGGTTTAGGAACGGCTTCCTGGAGGAGGTGATACCTGAGCTAATCCTGAGTTACAAAGTCACTTGAAAGGAGGTATAGCTGCAAGAGTGAGGCCACACAGCTGCACACCAGTGACATCAAACTCCAAGCAGTTCTGTTCAAGCAATGCAAACCGTGTGTCAGGGACAAATACAATGAATCCAGCAACCCGAGGGCGGGGCTCTGACTTTTTCTTCCACTGATCACGAATGGCTCTCATCAGGGTGTGATGTTTTCAAGTTTCAGAGAACTCTCTCTGGTGACCACTCGATGGATAGTTTTGATGGAAGTCAGCCTGGATACTGGGGACTTTGGAAGGATGTTGGCTGGAGCACATTGCTGTGACCGTGTCCCTTTCTCCTTGGTGGGTTTACGGCCAGTATGATAGTCGGTTCCCTGTGGGAGCGGGTGCAAGACTGAATACATCCTGAGGGCTCAGTGAGGCAAACACCAGATTTGGGCTGGCAGAAGTTCTCATTGGTGCACTGGTTTCTGCATTATTAAGGGAATGCCCAGGACCCAGGAGGAAGCCAGAACCAGAGCCCACTCTTCCCAAAGACTTGGATTGTTGACTCTGCTGACCTTGGACCCACTCAAGGGAAACTTCCCTGCTGGGATGACCTGCTCTTTTTCCATGTGACCAGGGCAGGACTGCCCCTCCCATGTCCCTGAGGCCAGGGGCCTCCTCAGCTGCTCCAATCAGGAGTCTGCAACGGTTCCCATGCAAGTGGCCAGCTCCCCAGGACCTGCCAGAGCCCAGCATCCCGACCCACATTGGTGCTACAAGGAGGCCAGGGAAGTCCCTAAGTCACTTGCTGGGCTCAGCACTCTGAAATGGAAAGCTAACCAAACCCAGAAAAAGAGTTCCAATAGAGACTCAGGAAGAAACACTATCATTCAGTGACATAAGTACTATGGAGTTACTAGGCTGTCATTCCAAAGGAACGTCAAAGAGTCAAAAGAAAGGTTTTCAAACACAAAGACTTATTTCTAAATTAAATATATCAAGCAGTCTACCTGAAAAAAATTGGAACAAACATTATTGAGTTAGTAACTGGGATAACAAAAGGGTGAGCAGATTTCTGATTACTTGGGGTCTCTGATCAGTTATGAAGTGATTTGCAGGTTATTTGCTTTCTTTCTTTCTTTCTTTCTTTCTTTTCTTTTCTTTTTTTTTTTTTTTTGTACCAGGGATCAAGCTCACAACCTCATGCCTGCCAGGCAGTCACTTAAGCCACTGAGCTAAACCCCCGGCCTTTGTAGGTTATTTTCAAAAGAAAAAGCAATGGTGTTATGGTTTAGATCTAACATATCCTCCCAAAGCCTTGTGTGCATACAAGATGACTGGGTTATGAAGGTGCTGTATTCATCAGTGGATTCACCCAGTGATCAGTTCGTAGTGGCACGTGCTGTTGGGGGGGAGGGTGGAATTGGAAGAAGCGGGTCACTGGGGGTGTCACTGGAAGGTCTCATCTTGCTCCCCAGCTGTTCCCTTAGATCTCTGCTTCCTGGCTACCATGGGTTGAGCAGCTTCTCTCTGCCAGGCCCCTCTGCTCTGCTGCTTCTGCCTTAGAGTCAGCTGATCATGGACTGAAACCGTGAGCCAGAATAAACCTCTCTCCCTTTAAGCTGTGGGTGTCAAGTATTTTGTCCTAGTGATAGGAGAGTGATTATGACAAATGGAACTGTAGTGTTCATACACATTTCAAACATTTGGAAGCCCATGGGTGTGTGTGTGTGTGTGTGTGTGTGTGTGTGTCTGTGTGTGTAGTGACTGGTGATCAAACTCACAGCCTCATGCACGCTGGGCAGGTGCTCTATCACTGAGCTGCGTCTCCACCCCTAACGATGATTTTGAGCTCTCACTGCACATTTATCTTCTTGTAGGTTTATATACTGCAAGAAAGGTTATGTATGAACTGCATTTTTCAT